>JAVTVY010003064.1:0-33487 GCA_036873755.1 Hanleya hanleyi | reverse complement strand
GGTCAGCTCAGAACTTGTTGGTAACAGTCTCCTAATGCGCCTTCATTCCAAAATAAATAACACTAGCCGATTTAATTTTACAATTTTTTAATTAAAGGAAACAGATTGAATAATATAGGTTCAGTAGATTTCAAGCTTTACGTGTGAAAATACATTTACATCTCTTTAATGGTTTTCAGTGCCCTTGTACAGGATCAAACAACTTTTTGAATCACATTATTTTCCCAACAATACAACAAATTTTTATATATAGTACTATAGTAGAAAGGTAGCATTTATGTAGTTTACGGTAATTCAACTCAAGACTAACACCTTCTATGCACAAGATAATAATGATTCTATGTCATTCTCCTGAGCATAACCGGTACAAAGACGAATAAATAGCGTCTCTACATCACGTTGTTATCTAGATATATGAGACAACACATTTTGGGCATTGGCAATCTGATGAATACTATTCCGGTTTTCTTGTTTCACATTATATTCTATGGCGGTTGATCCGTGATTTTCTTCATTGATAAACGTTAAACCACCTAGCTTTAACTAATTCTGCAAGGCTGTCTTCATTCAGACTGTACAGCCTACACAGTCCTCAGAAAATACACCGCACATTCTTGTACTCCCAGCCTTATCCCATTTGATTGCAAGTTTAGCGGGCTGTTTAATGTCTAAGCTAGGAAATCTTCCAGGATAGTTGACAGGCATGCAATAATATACTATAGTATCTGCTATACAGGACACCGACCACTGTAATTTGATCTGACAAGCAGCGCGCGTAGAAACCAGCCTTATCTCAGTGGGCTTGGATATAAATCACTGTTAAAAACCACAAGGTTCGGATGGAGCCTCTCTCTGTGTTTGTTCCAAGGACAAGCCTTAATGACTTTTAAATCCACTGATAAGGAGGTCCCATGGCTTCATGGTCATAAAAGGAACATGATACTGTTAAAGGCCACATGGATGGTATGTATCTATAACAATATACTGAAGTGTTAATTATAAATCTAATTTTAATCAGAATTATTTCAGATCAGAACTTGTTGGTAACAATGCCCTAATGCACGTTCATGCCAAAAATCAAGGTTCTAATGTCAACGGTTCTCCTTATTTTGCCGACGAAAGGATTCGGATGGACTGACTGGCTCACTCATTACCGGACAATTTGCGATCTGTAGCCTACTAAATAATTCTGATTAAAATTAGATTTATAATTAACACTTCAGTATATTGTTATAGATATATGTAAACTGTAGCCTTTAACGTGTATCCTATTTCACATCCAAACATTTCATCATTGACCACATCAGGCTTCAAGAAAGAAAGATGTGGTATCATCCTTCAGATTAGTCTGTGTGAGCAACAATGATAGAAGTTTACTGAGGGTGAAACAAAGCCATGACGGCTGTTTAAAGGGTCTTAATTTATTTTCTTTGGGTAGAATTTAACTAGATAAAGTAACTTTGATCATCATGCCAAGAAAACTGTGGTCCGTTTTGCTCCAGTGTTTTATCGCGTTTGATGAGTATCAGTTACCACCACGGAGTCCTGTCCGGCTAAAAATACATTCCACTGTATGCCACATGGCCCTATTACTGAGGTTAATCTTAACGTGCATCTGGGACAATTCCACAATTGCCCGACAGCATAGGCCTACTGCATATACCCTCAAACAATCAGCGCTGTTTGCATAACTTAAATTGTTAAACCATATCATTGAAATAATATAGCAGAAAACATTGATGTGAGTTATGATATGTACACTATGACCAAAGACATGTTCATAATGTGCTAATCGGATAGTTAGGACAATCATTACTTTGCATCAGAGAGTCACTGTGTGTGACTTGGATTCAAGGGTTAAGACTTTGGAGGGAAATACAATTTTGACAGCAGAAATATGACCCCGCCATTTGCTGATTAGAGCGATAAAACAGGGTAGGCTAAATGGACCCTTTTCAATGCAGTATTTCTTGGCATGGATGTGAAAATATGAGGACATACTTTGGGTTTTTTTGTACCTCTTGAATATTGACTATATATCACACTTGGATATAATTTGAACAAAAAATTACATGTGTAAACAAAATATGTCTAAATTTCTCTTGTCATTTCAAATCTTGATCCATTTTGATTCCTTGATTAGGGGATACAGAATCACTGCCACGGAGTGTGCTGGTGTGTCACAGCAATGCAATTCCGATTCACACAACGAAGCTGAGGTGGCTTAACGTTTATCAATGAAGAAAATCACCGATCAACCGCCATAGAATATAATGTGAAACAAGAAAACCGGAATAGTACATTCATCAGATTGCCGATACCCAAAATGTGTTGTCTCATATATCTAGATAACAACGTGATGTAGAGACGCTATTTATTCGTCTTTGTACCGGTTATGCTCAGGAGAATGACATAGAATCATTATTATCTTGTGCATAGAAGGTGTTGGTCTTGAGTTGAATTACCGTAAACTACATAAATGCTACCTTTCTACCATAGTACTATATATAAAAATTTGTTGTATTGTTGGGAAAATAATGTGATTCAAAAAGTTGTTTTGATCCTGGACAAGGGCACTGAAAACCATTAAAGAGATGTAAATGTATTTTCACACGTAAAGCTTGAAATCTACTGAACCTATATTATTCAATCTGTTTCCTTTAATTAAAAAATTGTAAAATTAAATCGGCGATCGTTATTTATTTTGGAATGAAGGCGCATTAGGAGACTGTTACCAACAAGTTCTGAGCTGACCTACTTTTGATGAAAATTTGTGGTGATTTTTGATGAAAATCACTGGCGATTCTGACTTGGGCGGTGCCCATCTTAATATAGGCAGGATTTCAACTGGGGGTGGGGATTTCGAAGAGTTCAGTTCGCGTTCGAGTCCTAATGCCTACTGTACTTCGTAGGTCCTGTGACGTTAGTCACACTGCTCATGTTTATTAATTTAAGTTCCATTTTTTTTATTGAAAATATATGTGTTTATCACATTTCAGAGTAAATTGTAGGGTTTTGATTGGTTAATTACCATAGTGCATTAGGCCGTATTGCAATCCACCGTTGGTATACCAATTCAGAATTCTCGTATATCAATGCTGTCAAAGACGCGCGTGCCCATATACCAATGCAGTCAAGGACGCGCGTGCAACAACTGCAGACAAAGCCTGTTTCAGGCGAATTTGTCTGCGCGAGTTTGTATGGGCGAGTTCCGCCACTGGAACAAGTTGTGCGAGGCAAATTGCGTACTTGCGGTTGAAGATAAGAAATAAATTATCATCCAAAGCTTTACATACCACATAAACAGGAACGTCAGAATGTCAGCTAAGTATTTCATCCAGTTTATTGTTCATCGCGGAACAGATCGAAAAGAGATCGAAACTGCCTGTCCGACTCGCGATGCCCTGCACGTTGTTCAGCGTTGAGTAATATGAGTGTTTTTCTTTCGAGTTAGTGATATATGTTAAACCAACCCGGAGAATAGCTCTTCAATGTGATAAATTCGTTATACCAGCGTCTTGCGTTGGTATACAAGCTGATATTTCGTCTCGAAGATAAATATTTTCACTCGCCCTTCGGGCTCGTGAAAAAATTTATCTTCTCGACGAAATATCAGCCTGTATACCAACGCTAGACACTGGTATAACTTATAGTATCTACAATCAAATATCCTACATATTATTTCGTTACAAGCGTCTGGTCCGTTATTCATAATTCAGCTGTCGTCCATTAGAGAATATCCGCGTCCATAATCCAAAGACCTATTCCATATTCCATATAACAGTATTAACCCTACCTCTCCTGGGCTTTTTGGGATCTGTCCAGGCCTTGGGGGAGGGCATTCCATTCTCCCCCTCCAACCTAAATTTTTTTTTTACCCCTTGAGCTACCGGGTTGAAACTTACCACACTATACCCTTAGGTCAAACTCTACCAGAAAGTGTTAAAATATCCTAAGATGGCCTCTTTGATGACATCACAGTGGCGTTATTTTCAAAAAACATTTTTTGTCGATTTCCCATTTTCATTCATGTATTTTCTTCAGAAAGCCTGCCTGATAAATAAGTAAATAATTCATTTGATGTGAAATAAAATAGTTATTGTGAACTTTTCCTGGCAGAAAATCAGGAATTTTTAAGAAAAATGACGAAAACAGCACTTTTCTGGTGCCACAAATGGTCGCCATTGTGAATGTACACATGATCCTTTGCTCGGGGATTATGTAAATAGGCTCAAAGTCGTGAAGTGTCAGCTTTCAATTTATTGTCATTCCGGAAGTGGCGTAGAAAGTTTGGTAGGGGCCGTAATGCCCACACCCACCTGGCCTGGTAGGCTTAATGGGCGATATGAGAAATGGGTCGCACTTAAGGTTCGTTCCGTGACAGTACATAGCTGAGTTCTACACTGTAATCAGCAAAAAAACGCCTGGTATTAATCCTAGGTCTACGTAATGTAATTCTGATACGATGTTTAGCTTACGATAAATGCATGTGAGTTTATTGGAATTCGTATCATTTTATATATATTTGTATATATACTAACTGTCTTTGCATGTGGTAAATAATTATGAAGATAAAGAACATTTCTATACCCACGAGAAAAGTGTTTCCACTCGATGGAAACATATTCTGGGAGTGAATGATAAGGATGCAACTATGTTCGCTGAGATTTTGAATGCTTCTTCAGAGATATAAATACCTTTAACCAGGTTGAAATCTTTTTCACCTTGACAAAGATTGTTGCACACCTGCCTTGTGTCCAATTGTTGTTAAAGCATCACCATGATCCTAGAAAAAGGTTGTAATATCATAAATGAGATTATGATGAAATTCACAACTCAAACGTTAAAAACATGACATATCTGATATGCAAACATACCCAATTCGTGCTGGTGGGGTCTTACAATGGTTATGCGCATTTCAATGGCTACTCTAGCATTGGGTTGAACTTGATATATTATCACAAATACAATAGTCACAGTCCGCTATGTTTGATTACGGAAGGATTAATAAATTACTGATTTTGAACTGGCATTCCATCTAAATATTGACGTCATGGTTTGCCTTGTAGTACACATGCTGCGTCGACGGATCTGGGTGATGGTGTTGTCGATGGCACAAGCCACAAGCCTCCGCAATTTGGTACGTACTATTCGTATCAAGGTTTTAGGTACGTCTTCCAGCGTTGACATTTCGATCAGTACTATATGAGGGTGGCTTTATTTTGGAATCAATGATCACTTATCGAAATTCGCTATTACTAACGTCATATTCGATGGATCAACACTTAATTTGGCCTCTACTGGCAGGTATACGGAATGTGCCAACCTTTTTTCAAAATCTGGTACAGTAACTAGCATTGATTAAGGCTCATCTTCTTGTTAAAATTATATATTGAGTATCAATGGCAATGGTTATGTAAATTTGCCTGTGTCCATTTCGTATTGGATGAGTCATCGTCTTTTGACTTCTATTAAAGTCCAAATTCTTCGTTAAATTCTGTTAATAAAACATGAAACAATTTGTTGTGATTCCTGAGGAAATCCCTGATAATTTGCGATAATAAAATTGAACAACCGTGTTGCAATATTTACTGTTTGTGAGATCAATATCCTTGTTGCATTCCGCCGAACAGTGCTTCTTTCATTTGCCTGAAGCAAGGTCGGTTTATTCCGCGAACACATAATCGACTAACTATTTAATATGGAGGACAATTCTCGTATATGCGACGCCAATCTAATTAAAAATTAAATCCTATCTGCTCATCCATTTGGATATGTCGCTTGCTGGATCTAACCGGCTTGCAATACTGCGAGTGTCGACCAATCCCGAGAGGTCTTCATAGCGCTTTGAAGGGAACATAATGCTATGCTTTTTGATTGGCTCAGTAGAATCACACGCCACGCTGGTGGGGTATCTTCTGAAGCTGCCGCCCTCCCGCCAGGTTGGCACCACAATGCGGGGTACAATTATGGACTGGTCCATGGCGTAACCTTGGGTTAAAGCGGAGACGATGACCCTGTCACCCCTCCCCGACTACAAGTGAAGTAGTTAAAATGCGACCGTGATGTCATAAGACTATTAAATATTAATGACCTGCATGGGCGCTCTGAACATCAAATTCAACTGAAACCAGTAAGATCCTGCACAGCGACATATTCCTACGAAGTAGGCTACAGATCGCAAATTGTCCGGTAATGAGTGAGTGAGTGAGTGAGTCCGTCCATCCGAGTCCTTTCGTCGGCAAAATAAGGAGAACCATTGACATTAGAACCTTGATTTTTGGCACGAACGTGCATTAGGGCATTGTTACCAACAAGTTCTGAGCTGACCGAATTCTGCTGAGAATTTGATTTATAATTATTTTTTTTATTATTTATTGATAGCTCAGCGAGTGCACTGTCATGCCCATCGGGAACCCTTGGCTGTATGTTTCACTGTATATATAACACAGTATAAAACGTGATGGGATAATGAAATAGGAAATGCTAATTTTCCATCATTTGTTAGTGCATTTAACTACACTGCTATTACCAACTTGCCAGCCTACACACAATTCAGTATATTGCTAGAGATATATGTAAGCTGTGGCCTTTAACGTGTATCCTATTTCACATCCTTGAAACATTTCCTCACAGATCACATCAGGCATAAAATTCAGGTCAAGTTACAGTTACGCACTGTTGGTGAAATATACTACATCAACCAATTAAGTCAGCCGAAGAAAGAAAGATGTGGCATCATCCTTCAGAATAGTCTGCGTGAGCAACAACGATAAAAGTTTACTGAGGGTGAAACAAAGCCATGACGGCATGTGCTAGTTTAAAGTGTCTTAATTTATTTTCTTTGGGTAGAATTTAACTAGATAAAGTAAGTAGACGCTATTTATTCATCTTTGTACCGATTATGCCCAGGAGAATGGCATGAAATCATTATCTTGTGGAGAGAAGGTGTTGGTCTTGAGTTGAATTACCGTAAACTACATAAATGCTACCTTTCTACTATAGTACTATATATAAAAATTTCTTGTATTGTTGGGAAAATAATGCGATTCAAAAGTTGTTTTGATCCTGGACAAGGGCACTGAAAACCATTAAAGAGATCGATATATTTTCACACGTAAAGCTTGAAATCTACTGAACTTTTTTATTATTCAATCTGTTTTCTTTAGTTAACAAATTGTAAAATTAAATCGGCGATAGTTATTTATTTTTGGAATGAAGGCGCAGCAGGAGATTGTTACAACAAGTCTTGAGCTGACCTACTTTTGATGAAAATTTCTGGTGATTTTTGATGAAAATCACTGGCGATTCTGACTTGGGCGGTGCCCATCTTAATATAGGCAGGATTCTAACTGGGGGCGGGGATTTCCAAGAGTTCAGCTCACGTTCCGAGTCCTAATGCCTACTCTACTTCGTAGGTCCTGTGACGTTAGTCACACTGCTCATGTAAGGAGCATTGATAGCATATTAATTTATTAAGATTGATGTGACGCATCCTGAATTCACATGCATAGTCCTCTCAGCCCTCGACACGGGTGTCTGCACCTGGAAGCGCCCTGGCCAAAGCACAGCAAACGTCAACTCCTATATCATGTATATATATATCCGGTATAAGACCGAATGAGTTGGATGTGTATTTCAATTTCCTACATGTGAAGGCGGACGTGAATGAGTACTGAATGAACGGGCCTTCAAAGTTATTCCCCATTAGATTAGTAATGTAGAGATGTTCAATAAAAATGCCTTTGGCTAATTTTGTTAGTAGTTCTATTTTCTTCAGAATTTCATCGAATATTATATATACGGCTATTTCGTTATTAAAATGCATGTGTCTATATTGAATAATATTTAATATTTTTTAATATTCATGCCTCTGACCAAAGGGGTAAAATCTTATGATATTTTCTTCTATACGTTGTACTGATATGATATGTTTGCTTCAAGGCCATCCATAGCAAATCAGTAATAAATATTCAGTACATTTTTTTAAGTATTACGACACCATTTCAGTTTCATGTTCCTCGATTTGGCCTAAACACGTGTGCTGTCATGTGGTAGCAACCGCGGCAGACCGAAGAAGCCGTTCTGTCAAACCAATATCGGAAGCCATGTATTACGCTTTATTCTGTATTTTCTTACCTTCAATTATAGCCACTGCAGTATTGCAAAATTAACTTCAGGTCAACTACAAGAGTAATTTTTCGACAAAGGACTGTATGTACATTTTTCTCGCTACACCCCGATGTTTGAGATGTTGATCACCCGAAATTTAGATTGATGTGGTTCTATTCCTAACGCAAATGAATAGAAAAAACGTCTTGAGTACAGTCTCGATTCCCGTTGTTTGTTGTAAATTATAAATTTTTCTATATCCAATTATTTTTAGGATGACACTTTCTCAGTAAAGCACAAATACTAGTGCTGGATGGGTCGGTCCCGTGCGAGACTCGAACCCGCGTCCTCAGAGTTTGGCGTCCTCAGCAGTAAATGCAAGCAGCCTAGACCACTCGGCCACCTCAGCTTCCACAAAAAGAGGAAGTTCGGAGATCGGAGTCTAGACTACGTACATTTACTACCCCTCTGATAGACATATAATGGCACAGCTCCTAAAGTATTTGTGCTTTACTGAGAAAGTGTCATCCTAAAAATAATTGGATATAAATGTTAACTACTTTCTAAATGGCATTAGTATATATATAAATTTATGCCCTACACTTTTCCTCTTTGTTTCCTAGAATTCAGATATATATATATTTCTAAACGTGGATGAAAATCCTATATAAGTGACGTGTCCATATTATCATAATTTCCATATAGGCCTAATAATAATTTCCATAGTTTATGTTTATCTCGAACTAAATAAGTTTTATCAAATCACTCCGCCTGGTCAAGGAATTATCTAGAAGTTTCTAGAGTATTAATATTTTAACATATGTTCATTTACAACTGTAACTATATAATGCAATATAAGTTATATGTATTATGTATACTTTGTCAGTTTTACTGAATGTTATGTCTTATGTCTTTGTGCCTACTGGAGTCAATCGAGTTCAGGGGTATCTATATATGCGCTATACTCATGTACGTGGATCTGCTCTATCCCGAACACGGCGATGTTTACGCAAAGGTCGATGTTTTACGTTTATATGATAATAACCATTATTTTGACGGTCTGTGGCTCGAGACAAATGCTCTGGCTTTTCTTTGGTCCTTTCCGACTCGTTTGTGTGCCGTGGCCTCACAAAAATACTGGACCCACCATGTGCCCTATATCAAAAACTAGCTACCTGAAGTTTATTCATGGAATGCTAAAGGGTATCCTCTTTCATCCACGGACTCTTTTCAGTTCATTTACCTCTGTTTGTGTTTCATTCTATATCATCTCTAACCACACTTGTAATAACTATCAAAAGGGGCATTGTTATCCAGTTCACATCCAGACCTTGTGCTGTCATTTTTGGAACACAAATGTGTAAGGCCTTTACTTTAATGGCTTTTCGCAGTTCAATTCCGATTCGTTTGTGTGCCGAACTCTCATATAAGTACAGATTTAAATACTCGGGTTACCATGTGCCATATAGCATAACCTAGCCAACTGTTGTATACCAACAATCTGATTTTATTCTGTGCCGTAGCCTCATACAAATACTGGAGCCACCGTATGCCCTAAATCATAAACTGATCACCTGTATTGGATATCTTATTGTTACCCCGTCACCACTCCGATCTTAGGGCGTCATTATTGGAATAAAAAAGGGCATACCCTTTATTTTGATAGCTTCTCTCACTTGAGTTATGATTCCTTTTTTGTACCGTAGCTTTGCTGGTTTCAATATTCCCCTACAACTAATGAGCTTACAAAATTGAATAAATTTCAGTATGTGTTTCATATGCTCATACAGATATTCCTACTGTGGCCAGCAGTCACCTTCCCCTGTACTGGCTGGGTTGATCAGTGTCAAGGATAATAGAAGATGCGGACACTCTCGTGTTCTTGCACATGTAGGTACCGTCGTGATATGATTGAAAAAATGTTGAAAACGACGTTAAATCCTACTCCTACCCCTTATGTCATTCACTAGACACAAATTGGTATTGCTGTCCATTTCTGAGTCCGACTATGGGGTGTCACTATTGGAATGCCAAAGGGTATCTCCTTTATTCTAAAGGATTTTCTCACTACAATTCCCGATGTCGTATCCTCGTATACATACCGGAGCAACCATAACCTAGTCACGTGTATTTACTAACAATTTTATTTTTTTGGTTCAAATTCCGATATTGAGGTGGTAATCTGTGAAGGGCATCCGCTTGTTTTAATGGCTTTTCTCGCTTCAAACCCGATTCGTGCGTGTGCCGTAGACACATACAAATACTGAAGCTACCAAGTGCCATATTTGATTTAGCCGCCTTTATTGGATATCAAACTTAGCAATGTTATCCAGTCCACGCCCAGGCCCTGTCGTTCAATCTTTGAATAAAAACGGTATCCCGTTCATCGCGATAGGCTGTCTCGCTTCAATTCCAATACTTTATTGTTCCGTAGCCTCATATAACCACTGAAGCCGCCATGTGCCCTATGTGATAACCTAGTTAACTGAGTTGGCTATCAAAATTAGCTTTGTTTTCCAGGCCCCATCAAGACCTTGAGTTTCATTCTTGGAATACAGAAGGGTATCTCCTTTACTATAATGTTTTTTCTTTAATGCTGTACCCCTATATAAATACTCGAATCACCATGTGGCGTCATAACATAGCCACCTGTACTGGATTGGGGCGATATGCCAGAGGTGGGAAAAACTGACGTCTGGCGACTAAAAAGCAACCATATGATTTCACAGGAAAGGTTCACCTCACATTAAAACCAGATAATAAGGTGGATGTAGCCTTAGAATCTCAGCCGCGCTTTTATTGCGTCTGTTCATGTTGAGAATATGAAGTATCCACATGGTCCCTAGCACTGGTTCAAGCGGAATTAGATTCGCTAGCTCGGGAGCTGTGATGATAGATCAGATCAAACAAATAACTCAGCTGATGTTAATGGATGAGCATCGAGAACTTCTGATTGCGTAAACGCCTCAACATGGACTAAACTTGGCAAGAATACACAGAAAGACTAACATGTATCGCAATTAGCATCGTTATCCATTCCAGGGCCCTACGTTGAGTTGTCCTTTTTGGAATACAAAAGGATATCTTCTTTATTTTAGCGATATGTATTACTTCAATTCTCATTCGTTTGTGTTCCTAGCCTCCTACACTTCTGAGGCTAATATGTGCCCTATATCATAACTTGGTCGCCCATATTGACTATCAAAATTAGTATTGTTATCCTATCCACACTCAGATCTTGAGGTGTCCTTCTTGGAATACACCAATTTATCCCCTTTATATATGGACGACTTTTCCCACTCTAATTCCGATGCGTTTGTCTGCCGTAGCCTCATACAAGTACTGGTGCCCGTATTGCCATCAAACCTAATATTATCGTCCAGTCCAAACCTCGACCACAGGGATTCACGGTATAGCTTAATCTATTTTTTTTTACTTCAATATCCCCCTTATTCCAATGAGCTTGCAAATTTCAAATTTCAGTGGGTGCGTGCCATATGCTCATATATATCCATCCATCCATCCATTCTACAGGCGAACTTGGGCTGTCTTTCTTGGAATGCAAAATGGTATCCCCTTCATTCAAAGTGCTCACTTTACAAAGCTTTATTTTGGAAACTTATAAATCGGGCTATACAATTTCGACATCGTAAACTATCCCTTTCTGGACAGTAATATTCCGGTGGGACCTGCAATAGGCGTATACATATCTCGCTTAGTAGCATTTGCTAGATCCTGTGTTAAATGTGACGATTTTAATCAACGTCACAAAACATTGTTGCAGAAACTTATAAAACAGGGCTATTCCACCAAACGCCTCCACTCAAAGTTTTTCAAATTTGGCGATACATATCGCATGCTGATAGCAAAATACGAACGTAGCGTGCAAGATCTATGGCGCTACGTTTCGTAACTTGTGTCTATTTCCGCTTAACCCGGGGCTAGGGGCCGTATGAACCCATGTACTTCAAGATCCTGATGGTACTCATATGAACAGTCACAATCAAAGCGTGACTGAGATACATCATTCTTAGATGACGACTTTACAACGAATATTATGGATTAAGAATACTGATCAGCGATACGGATTTGATATTTTTGGAACATCATGATGTCTTGCCGGCATCATTGAAAAACTGTTGACCGCTTCTCTCTTGCAGGAAACAAGCCTATGTTTATGTATACTATGATTGTCTTTTTGAATTTGGTGCTAATACTGTTATATGGAATATGGAATAGGTATTTGGATTATGGACGCGGATATTCTCTAATGGACGACGGCTGGATTATGGATGACGGACTAGACGCTTGTAATACCACCAAGCGCCTCCACTCAAAGTGTCTCAAATTTGGCGATATATAAATTTATATCGCATGCTGATAGAAAAATACGAGCATAGTCTCCAAGATCTATGGCGTTATATTTCGTAGCCTGTGTCTAATTCCACTTACCTCGAGGCTCGAGGCCGTATGAGGAAAAACATCATGTACTTCAACAACTTCATGGTGTTCATATGAGCGGTCACATTCAAAGCATCCAATCGAGGAGTGACTGGGATGCATCATTCTCTAGATAACGACTTCACAACGAAATCACAGGGATTAAGAATACTAATCATCGATACAGATTTGATATATTTGGAACAACATGATGTCTTGCCAGCATCATTGAAAACTGTTGACCGCTTCTCTCTTGCATGAAACCAGCATACGTTTATATTTACTATGTTTTTGTTGTTGTTTTTTTTTATTTGGTACTAACGCTGTTATATGTAATAGGTCTTTGGGTTATGGACGCGCAAATTCGTTAATGAACGGCGGCTGAATATTGAATGACGGACTAGCTGCTTGTATTTTCACATTTCAATTTCGATGTGCTCTCCTCGTATACACACTGGAACCGTCACATGCTCTGTTGTCGTATCCTCGTATACATACTGGAGTCGTCACATGCCCTGTTTCATAACATACCCACCTGTATTGACTATCAAAATTAGTATTATTATCTAATCCAAATTCCGAACTTGGATTGTCATTCTGGGAATACAAAAGAGAATCTCTTTTATTTTAAATTACGACACATATAAGGGAAGTTTTCTACGTTTGCGTGACGTAGCCTCACACTCCGACCTTTGGTGTCCTTCTTGGAATACAGAAGTGTATTGAGATGTTTATCTCACTTTCATTCCGATTCGTTTATGTGCTGTAACCTCATACAACCGACGGATCTGGGTGCTGTTGTTGTCGATGGCACAGCCGCATTCCTGTTCCACTTGATACGTACAATTCATATCAACGTTTTCGGTACGTCTTCCAGCGTTGACATACATATCAGTGTTATATGGAGGTGAAGGTAGTTTGGATTCAATAGCCGTTCAAAATTCGCAATTACTAAACGCCAACGCATAGGTTAACCAGAAGACTATACTGTGAAGCCATGTGACTCTGTCATGTCGGCACCTCTTCCCACTTTCCTTATATGTGTTGTAATTTCAACATTGTGGGAGGTTTAGCGGCTATCGGCTTGTATGCGGTTTATGTCACACAATATAAATATGTCAACACCAATCAAAATAGGAATATATTAATACAGGAGGAGGGTGATTGACAAAATAACAGAAATAAAGCATTTTGTAGATCAATATTTCCAAATATATTTATTCATGTCATCATCAGAAACAGTGGTTTATAACAGGTTCCATGGGTACCAATATATATAAGTTACAGAACCATCAAAAGTAATCAGTTAGTCCGACATACTGTGCAATGAGTAATGTTTAAATGAAAAAACCAATGAAATCAACTAAAAATGAAATCAAACAAAATGGTGCTCTTATGAACTAACCAATGAAATAGATGAGAGGGTCTTAAGTCTTACAGTTTAACGATGCAAAGTCAGCCAACTGTTTATCTGGCACAATTGCTCGGCGGTTTTCTGGATCAAACATGTCGTCACACTTTTGTTAGAACAGCTCACATTTATGTATGCGGGTTGAAATGGCACTAATGCTATCACAGGATGTTGTTTCAGGTGAACGAATAGGCACCTCTCAGTTTCACCTATGTAAGTATCTTTACAACCAGAGCAAATAGTCCTGTAAGCAACATAACCTTTGGACATAAGTTTTTGTGGTTTGCCATTTAATAATTTATCGATACACTTCATTTTATATGCATGCTCCCTGTTTGCCAACATAAGGCAGATTCACCCATATTCCAGGAATATCATCACGGACACCTTTCGTTTTGTCTTTTCTGCTCTCAACAGTAGGAGTAAATTGTATGATTAGTTTCTTAGCTAACTTATTTCAGAAGCCATTCCAGCTCAGGAACATTTGGTATTTTATCAAGTTCGAGTCGAAGGAGAGGGACCCTTTTACAGATTTTGTGGGTTCTATGTACTATGAAACGTACCCGAGCAATTTTAGTACGCCATTGCTCACAATTGTCATAATAGGTATAGGTATGTCTGGTATGGGTAGACTTCCGATATACAGAGGTCCCATTTAATTCACTATTTATTTTTAAACAGTACACACCGTTACAATGTGCAAATACTACATGGATAAACTGTAGTTGTTTATGGAAATAATTGAGATTATTTAGAATCATGTTAAATGCAGAAGGCTTCGCAAGTACAATAGTATCGTCTACATATCTGGCATAAAATTTGATTACATCTTGTTTTATTAGTTTGTCTATTATGTTTTCTTACATTAAAACATAATAACATGAGCGAGTAGCGTTCCCAAATGAGAACCTAATGGGTCACCGTCTGTTTAAAAGAGAAAAGGATTTTGGTACACGAGTCACGAATAAGTTGTTTGAGTGTAGACTTGCGAAACGCTTTTTTATATGTTTCTTTTTTATGCTTTTTCTATTGGTATATGAGCAGTGTGACTAACGTCACACGACCTACGAAGTAGAGTAGGCATTAGGACTCGAACGCGAACTGAACTCTTGGAAATCCCCACCCCCAGTTGAAATCCTGCCTATATTAAGATGGGCACCGCCCAAGTCAGAATCGCCAGTGATTTTCATCAAAAATCACCAGGAATTTTCATCAAAAGTAGGTCAGCTCAGAACTTGTTGGTAACAGTCTTCTAATGCGCCTTCATTCCAAAATTAAATAACGATCGCCGATTTAATTTTACAATTTTTTAACTAAAGGAAACAGATTGAATAATAAAGGTTCAGTAGATTTCAAGCTTTACGTGTGAAAATACATTTACATCTCTTTAATGGTTTTCAGTGCCCTTGTCCAGGATCAAAACAACTTTTTGAATCACATTATTTTCCCAACAATACAACAAATTTTTATATATAGTACTATAGTAGAAAGGTAGCATTTATGTAGTTTACGGTAATTCAACTCAAGACCAACACCTTATCTGCACAAGATAATAATGATTCTATGTCATTCTCCTGAGCATAACCGGTACAAAGACGAATAAATAGCGTCTCTACATCACGTTGTTATCTAGATATATGAGACAACACATTTTGGGTACTGTCAGTCTGATGAATGTACTATTCCGGTTTTCTTGTTTCACATTATATTCTATGGCGGTTGATCGGTGATTTTCTTCATTGATAAACGTTAAACCACCTCAGCTTCGTTGTGTGAATCGGAATTGCATTGCTGTGACACACCAACACACTCCGTGGCAGTGATTCTGTATCCCCTAATCAAGGAATCAAAATGGATCAAGATTTGAAATGACAAGAAAAATTTAGACATATTTTGTTTACACATGTAATTTTTTGTTTAAATTATATCCAAGTGTGATATATAGTCAATATTGAAGAGGTACAAAAAAACCTCAAGTTATCATATCTTCAAATCATGATCAAAGTTACTTTATCTAGTTAAATTCTACCAAAAGAAGACCCTTTAAACATGACGTCATGGCTTTGTTTCACCCTCAGCAAACTTTTATCATTGTCGCTCACACAGACTAATCTGAAGGATGATACCACATCTTTCTTTCTTCTGCTGGGTTATTGCACCAGGCTGACTTAATTGGTTGATGTAGGATATTTCACCATCAGTGGGTAATTTGACCTGAATTTAAAGCCTGATGTGGTCAGTGATGAAATGTTTGGATGTGAAATAGGATACACGTTAAAGGCCACAGTTTACATATATCTATAACAATATACTGAATTGTGTGTATTGAGGCTGGCATAGCGGTGTAGATAAATGCACTAACAAATGATGGAAAATTAGCATTTCCTATTTCATACATGAGCAGTGTGACTAACGTCACAGGACCTACGAAGTAGAGTAGGCATTAGGACTCGAACGCGAACTGAACTCTTGGAAATCCCCACCCCCAGTTGAAATCCTGCCTATATTAAGATGGGCACCGCCCAAGTCAGAATCGCCAGTGATTTTCATCAAAAATCACCAGATGTTGAGTTTTATACAACTGTAGATCAGGGCTCTGGGTGCATATATCATGTTTCCATACACTTGATGCACACAACAGCGGCAAAAACAAAGCCTCCTTGAACAACCTATCTTTATACAGGAAATTCTTAACTCAGAAAATACCATTCTCTCTCAAAAGAAAACAATTTACGCCAGGAAGGCCTTTTTATTAAGCTAATTTTGTTAGGTAGGGGCCTACTTAGATTCAATAATTGTCACGAAATTTCTTTGGTTATATCTTAATTGCAACCATGTTTGTTCCTCATGCTTGAGGTATGTACATGTATAACACACTTTCATTTGAGAGTCCAGACATTCCACCATTCATGTGAACAAATTGTACTAAACATGGAATAATTAAATTCACACTACCCATTTCTACAGTATCAGTACTATGTTACTATCTGTAGCAGTTGAAACCCAGTAAAACTTAAACAATTAAAACCAGTAAAGAAATTTGTCTGTTGAATAACAGAAAATATTTGAATAAACAACTTACATGATACCAACAAAATGTCCCAACACAAGCTGATAAATTCCTTGGGTGGCTTGCAGGATGGCTTTGTTTCACCCATAGTAAACTTTTATCATTTTTGCTCACAGGCTAATCTGAAGGATGATACCAGATCTTTCTTTGTTCTGCTGGGTTATTGCACCAGGCTGACTTAATTGGTTGATGTAGGATATTTCACCATCAGTGGCAATTTGACCTAAATTTGAAGCCTGATCTGTGATGAAATGTTTGGATGTGAAATAGGATACACGTTAAAGGCCACAGTTTACATATATCTATAACAATATACTGAATTGTGTGTATTAAGAATGGCAAGTTGGTAATAGCAGTGTAGATAAATGCATTAACAAATGATGGAAAATTAGCATTTCCTATTTCATTACCCCATCACGTTTTGTACTGTGTTATATATACAGTGAAACATACAGCCAAGGGTTCCCAATGGTCATGACAGTGCACTCGCTGAGCTATCAATAAATAATAAAAAAAATAATTATAAATCAAATTTTCATCAGAATTCGGTCAGCTCAGAACTTGCTGGTAACAATGCCCTAATGCACGTTCGTGCCAAAAATCAAGGTTCTAATGTCAATGGTTCTCCTTATTTTGCCGACGAAAGGACTCGGATGGACTGACTGACTGCCTGACTGACTCACTCATTACCGGACAATTTGCGATCTGTAGCCTACTTCGTAGGAAAAAACAATTACGGATGGCATATCCCACCACTGTGTTATATATACAGTGAAACATACAGCCAAGGGTTCCCGATGGGCATGACAGTGTACTCGCTGAGCCATCAATAAATAATTAAAAAAATAATTATAAATCAAATTTTAATCAGAATTCGGTCAACTCAGAACTTGCTGGTAACAATGCCCTAATGCACGTTCATGCCAAAAATCAAGGTTCTAATGTCAACGGTTCTCCTTATTTTGCCGACGAACGGATTCGGATGGATTGACTCACTCACTCACTCATTACCGGACAATTTGCGATCTGTAGCCTACTTCGTAGGAATATCAGCTAACAGGGATTCTACATCGAATGAAACAAATATAAATATATGCATATACTGGAATACATGAGTAGTGTGACTACTGTCACAGGACCTACGAAGTAGGATGATGAAGATGACTTGGGCATCCAAGCGTAATTTTACACGTCACCTAGATGACTTGGGGGTCCAAGCATAATGTTATAGGTCACTTTATTAGGTCAAATTTTCATCAAAAGTAGCTCAGCTCAGAACTTGCTGGTAACAGTCCCCTAATGTACGTTCATGCCAAAAATCAAGGTTCTAATGTCAACGGTTCTCCTTATTTTGCGGACGAAATTTTGCGGATGGACTGACTCACTACCGGACAATTTGCAGATGGTAGCCTAGTACTTCGTAGGAATATTAAGGTACGGCTTGATGTACACTCGTTGTTAGTTTAGCATCTATATTAAATTACACATCATTAAAGAATTATGCGTGATTTCAGATGCCCTTTGATCAGTTCAACACACATAGAGATCGTAATTCATTCATTCTATTTGCATTCGTTCTACATTACGTCTCGTAATGTGATAATACTGTATTACCTGGAGAATGTACGAAACTTGTTATTCCACAGTCATTGTTTCCGCGGGGTACAGTCTTTCAGGAAGGTGCACGTGATCGGAAAAATACAGTGGACCTGTATATATTTCCCATCATATCTGATACTGGCATGGAAGATTTCCAGATACATGCGCAGAACGTGCTCCCGGTCATGTATCGTTGTCACAGAGCATGTATGCAACCCAGCTTTTATCGCAGAATAATTCCGTAGTTATTAACTCCCGACTAAACCAAACCAAGCATTGCTCCTCTGTCTAGACGGACAGCAGATTATTACGTGTACATGAACCTATCAGTCCCCGTTTCATCTAAATATCTATTTAGAGGAAATGAAGGGAAGTAACTCTGCCTAAAAAAAAATTTCATTTCCTTTTTTTTAATATTTATTAAATGTCTTTGTATCATTGATAAATATACTATATGAAATAGAGGCCCGTCCAGTCTAATGAGCCTTGTGTTCATCCATAGTCGAGCTCTGGTGGTCTGTTTATACCATGCATACATTCCGTGTACGTCTATTTCAGCACTGACGTGTGTTTGCTCAATGACTGTGACGGGCAAATGAAAAAAATTGTTAATGAACGTTTTTCGCTTCCTCTCACATCTTTTCATCGTCACACTACATAGCCCACAACCAAACTACAAAAGGCAGCGAATATAGAAAGTTTGTGATGTAGGATTATTTTAATGTTTATAATATTTAAGAGTATATATTGATAACAAAATACATAACGAATTGGAAAGTTTGTGATGAAGATTTATTAACTCAGTCAGTTTTTATTTTTTTATAACAAGTACTTGAAATAATAGAGATGTAGCTATAGCAGTTGATATCATCCAAGGAAATGACAACAATACTGACAGTGAAAGACTGGACACATAGATGAAATTTGAGATGACCAGGTAAAACCCCGTTTGACACTTTATTCGTAAATTCATGTCATTGCATAAAGTGATGAAAATTCACAAAATAATACATAATTAACAAAAATTACGATAAAACATAAATAACCCATGTTTGACTACGTGATTGTCTTTCATTTTTATCAGATAAGAATATTTAGTAAATAATATCAAGCTACAAAAATTACGGGTCTACCAGGTGCATGTTCATGTATTAACAATGTGTACACTGTAAACAAGCCCAGGACACCTCCATCAACTATAGCACTAGCGGAATATTCTATAGTATATTCATTAATATCCCTTTAGCATATTGAGCATGCTGAAGAATGTCCTTAACTTGCTATGAAAAGTCCCTAACTGAAATTTACGAAATTTTCCTCTGCATGGTACTATAGTGAAGGAACATTCTTAACGTGTTCACTCTAGCAAGCCTATTACAACGACACACATTTGACAGCCGACATTATGTAGCTTATCATATTTGAATCAGTTCAAGCCTATTTGCTCAATCTAACGAGCACAGCATCATGGGTAACTCCCAAAATGATGATTTCATCATATTTCTTCAAAAAATTTCCTTTTCTCTGGATAGACGTTGGAAAATTTCATTTCACAACAGATTATTATTTATTTATTTGTTTATTTATCATGCAGCTTCACATAAATTAAAACAAAATCCTATTTAGGCCTGCATAGGTCTAAAAAAATCCAGACTAAAACAGTCAAGTAAAACATGTGGAAACGCATATTTACAAACAAATCAATACATCAATAAATAAATAAATAAATAAAAATATCAATCAAATAAATTATCAATTAATCAAATAAATACATAATAAAAATACAAATATACACCATATACCATCTATATGCACAAACGGTGAAATATAGTTTACCGTTCGAGTTTTTTTTAAATTATAGCTCTGCTATTGCAGATATGGTCATCTGGATTTGAACTGGGAGTAGCACATTCTTATTCTACATTTTGTTAATCTTATAGAGAGATAACGGCGAGTAGTTCCACTGCTGGTACATTGATGAGTTCTTTTAAAAAAAGAAACTGAAAACATCTACTTTATCCTATTATATCTTATTTACGACCAGAACTCAATGAATAATCATATTTGGCCCATATCCGAAATGTAACATCTTGCTGTGAGTTTTACAGATGTATATCAAGTTACTGGCAAATGTGCTGCACACAAATCTACTGTAAACATTGTAAACTGCAAAAACTTAAGATGAATATCGAACAATTTTGCTATAATTCTACATCAGTATACACTAGTGAACTGTTAGTAACTCCAGTGTACAGTAATTTACTCGAAACGTTACAGCGAAGCATCAGGGGTAAACATATAGTACTATGCAAAGCTAATTTCTTTCTACAAACAAGCATGTTCCCCATTATTCATTGAACAATATACTTTATGTGTGTTATTGACCCACAGATGAATCTTTGACTGTTCTAACGAGAGAGAAGAACAGAATAAGATTTATTCAATGAAAATGAAGTTGATTACTATGCTACATGAACCAGAAATCCAGTTTTAACCTTGTTTACTTATACGAGATTTGGCTTAGAATACAAGCGTGTTTCATACGACCAGTGTATATGTTGCCATTTTATGATCTTTTTATGGCTTATATTGGGACTACAAGAAACACGAGTGTTGTCCGTGTAATATCATAATTATTATTTAGTGATAATTTATATTTTCTAGAATCTAAACTTACTTGGTAAAAATGTGCATCATAGCTCTCAAATTTGTGTTTTCGTCATGCCGTAATGAAAACGTTTTCAGGCGAGCGGGAACTTTTCTATACCCATAAGAATAAAGTTTCCCCCTCGATGGAAACATTTTTTTCAGACGGAGTAATAAAACGTGCTTTTCCTACTTCAGTTTAGATTGCTTCCTCTGAGGTACAAATGTTTTTGTCGAGGATAAAATTGTCCATCCGACTTGACTGAGATTCTTCCAAACTGTGATGCCTAAGTATTGTGTTCATTATACGCTGAGGTTAGAGCATCATGCTTTATAAATTGCAATATTTTAAATGAGAATACAATTAACTATACATTCTCACAACCGTGCATGACCTACGAAGACATGAAACCATACCCATACCCATCTGTAGTGTGAGTGTGTGTGAGGGGGGGGGGGGTGGCGTGCGTAGGTTATATGGGTATTTTAATAGCTACTGTACAGTGGGTTGACTTTGGTATAGCAATCACAATTACATGATGTTTTTCTTAACAAAATGACTAACCTTTTAATGCTAATAGGTTCAAAATAATGATTTTGAACTGACCTATATCCCATATAATACATAAGTAATATACACATCCAATCGCTTATTTCTGTTTTGTACATTATTATAGGGTCACCAAACGTCACAATGGTCACGACCATTTTATCTCGATGGAGAGGTGGAGGAGGGCGTGGAAGTGACAGAAATTTTCACTCTAACCCAGGAGCGAAAACCGAGAGCTGACATGTTTCGACATTATACACGGTGCTCATGGTTATATGCCATGTGCTCATTGCTGTAATCCCATTCAAAATGGGATCGTGTGAGGGTTTCTTTCATTCCACTTCTTCCTGATCGAAGCGCATGACAGTGAAAACGGTTTCCCCGCAATCATGATTTTGTAGAAACAGCTCGGTAAGATAAAAACTCATTATTTTAGGCAAAGTATTGGTTCTTGCGAATTAAGGAAAGCACAAATGAAGGAAGCTATCATGGAAGCCATTTTGAATTCGTCCAAGGATTATGTAAATGAGCTCCAGAATGTATATAACAGGGTGAATATCCTTCATATTCACAGTGATCATTATGAACAGCTGTCATATCAACAGGTTTCAGCTCTTTTTCTCAACACCTGAGCGGCGGAGGCTGCGGGGGTCAGAGAATCCTATATGACAGTCTATGTACATATGCCTCGTGTATTTGACAAAGTTACATCATCCGGAACAATTTCGAAATGCATTATTTGATTACGGAGTTGGTTTGGGTCCATTAGACCGGCTTATGGCACTGGTGATCTCTGATGGGTACACACATGAACACCCAACTGCTATCGGCTCAAAAATGAGACCGTACGTGTATATCCCGCTGGTACATCCGATCCTGCGCAGTACAGGTCTTCGTGTAATAACCGGCTGGCATGATCGCTGAATTGTTCCTCCAATACAGTAGGTCGGATCGTACATACTAGACCGTTTAACTGCCTGATCACAACAACGGGCTTCAATCAGCGTATTGGGGTGACGGTTGACGTCATGATTTGATTCGTAATACCAGGGACACATGGATCGTCGGCGGATCTGGGCGCTGCTGGTGTCGATGGAACAATCCCCATTCCCCGGAAATTTGGTCCGTACAATTCGTATCAACGCTTTTGGCACTTCTTCCAGCGTTGACATATCTGGCAGTGTTATATGAGGGTGACTGTAGTTTGGAGTAAATGGCCACTGGTCGAAATTCGCTATTACTAACGTCATATTCGATGGGTCAACGCATCTTTGTACATCACTGGGGCCTTTAGCGACTTTTGGCAGTTGTACGGACTGTGCCATACACATCAATATCTGTGGTATGAACAAAACAGGTATATATCATTACATTGATCCAGATGTCCCACAGATTAGTTTCATATAAACTAGAATGAAAGTAACTCCGAAAAGTGAAGTCATTGTGATATTCTATATTTCGGTAAAGGTTATACCATCGTCAGGAATACCATATTCCTGACGATGGTATAACCTTTACCGAAATATAGAATATCACAATGACTTCACTTTTCGGAGTTACTTTCATTCTAGTTCATTACATTGAGTCATGAATGTCATCATGTTGGACTTGGCACTGTCTAACGTAAATAGTTTTTCGGTTATTGACGGGGACATTCTGAATAAAATATCACTGATCAGCTCTTTAATAGATATTGTCTTTACTGAATTATCGCAATTAAATGTTCCAGTCTGTATCGAACTGAGCTGGCACTAATACAGATCATTACACTCTTAAAATGAAATTGTTGTATATAACATTATAAATATCCGAGGAGCCACAACGTTATATAAAGTTTTATATTCATAACACTCTCAGAAATTGTTGAAAAAAGTGTTATATCCAAAATTATGACGCTGTATTAGGAGCAATACAGCACATTACATTGCTGAATTTAGCACATGTAAAAGTGTTACATTGCTTCTGATACAGCAACATAATGTTGGATATAACATTTTTTTAACAACTTCTGAAAGGGTTACAAACATAACACTTTATAAAATGTTGCCACTCCTATGACATTTCTAATGTTAAATGCAACACTTTCATTTTAAGAGAGTAACAATGTCACTCTCTCACCTGCAATTGATGTCCAAGGCATTGACCAAGGGTCATCTTCTTTTACTCAGTGTATCGTCGTATGCAAACGGATCTTCAATAATCAGTATCTAAGGCAATTCGTATTTCATCGCACCTGTGTGTCTTTCTCATTGAATCGATCATAGTCTTTGGAATACTATTTATATTCTCTTCAATCCTTCTTTCAATTTTTTTTTCTTTTTTATTTTTATTTGTATCATAAATAGAACAAAAAATATGCGGTGATTCCTAGGGAAATTTCTGATGATCATGATCAAGTAAATTGAACAGCAATGGTGTAATATGTAGTTTGTAAGATTACACATCATCGCACCATGTTATATTCCACTGCTTTTTGTATTTTGCCTGAAGCAACGTACCGGTACTATTCCGCGAACACGGAAACATAATCAATTAACTATTGATACTGAAGACAATATACATATAGTCATAGATTTACGGTGCCCCTCTCCCCCACCCACTTCCGATATGAATGTCCACGTTCGCTCTGTTTAACCTATAGGTCAGATGCTGCATCTGAAAGCGCCATGGTCAGAGCATAGCTAAGATTGCTTATCTAGAGGCCGCTCAAATCCGTTCAAACCGCCGAGAGATATGAATTTCAATTTCATATCTACATGTAGGTAAAGGCGGACGTGAATAAGTAAATGGGTGGGACGGCCCTTCAGAGTGATTCCTTTTTAGAACTCTAGGTAAATTTGAAATTAAATTGCGTTTGGCTGGCAAATATCAGTTAAAATCATGTGAATATTTTTAATTCCATGGGTTTTCATCTAACATAAGCGATCTTATTTAAACTGTGTCTGTCTATAATGAATACACTCTAGACCCTCTGTCCAAAGGCGGAAATTCTTATGACAGTGTTACTATAATTAAGCAGTTGTTTCATTTCCATCTGAAGAACAATATGTATAATTTAAGTACATTTTTATTTTCATTGCATGAACACCGGATTTTAACTCTATTTAATTACCGAAGTAATGTATGCTACCGCAAGCTTACTACTGTGTTGTGTAATACAATTTAACATGTGTTGTGTAATACTTGCACAATAAACGTACACGTATTCCCGTTTCCTTACTTCCTCATCTAAATCGATACTCACTACATTAAGATTGGTGTAGATATCTTCGTTATACCATAAATTATTATATATCTCCCTCGTCCATTTTGAGGTGTTTAAAGTGGGACCGCCATACTCTGTTTGCCTGCGCTAAATCCATTTTCGATTTTCAGCTGTTCTATTCGTTGGTCTGATAGGCCCACTCACACAGAAAAAAAATCCTTACAAATTTAAGGAATATTTCTCGACTTTTACACCAGCGGAATATTTCTCGACTATTACACCAGCGGAATATTCCTCGACATAACTAAGGAATATTCCTCACTATGTTAAGGGAATTCCAAAACATGCTACGGAATATTCCTTATTGAATTTTAAGGAATATTCAACTGGTTTAATAGTCGAGGAATATTCCTTAAATTTTAAGGAATTGTTTTCCAGTGCACCATCTGTTCAACACTTTAAGAGTGGTATAGAGATCTTTCAAAAACATAAATAATTATATTCCTGACTAATTGTATGTGTTCAAGTTGCGGACTCTATACCCTCTCAGCCAGCGCTGAACAGCCCATAACAAAAAAATGGAAATTTTCACGTTCTCCCTTTGTTGGTCCGTTAAGTCTACAAATCTTTCACTCGCCACTTGAAGAGTTATCTAGATACCTTCCTAATACAATTGCTTTTCTCGTTGTCTGAATTTTACATGGTTAAGGGGAAACAAAAATGGACAATTAACTATCTGGAGAGAGATATTTTGTTGCCAATTTGTTTTTCTGAAAATTTTAAAATTTATTCCATAAAAATATTCCTACTGGTTACTGAAATATTGCACGTCATAGATTTTGGGGTCGGGATACAAATTCGATTTGCAAATGAGCTTTAAGCTTCAAGTGAACAAGAGATAATTAGACAGAAAAATAATGGCGGATTATAAGGAGCTGAATGCACCAAACTTTAACCCCTTGTGTGAATTGGGAAATTAATATTGTGTTCCGGTTAGTGTTACAAATTTAGCATGGTTTCAATAGTTGATACCAATAAAACTGTTACTTTTATGTCGCTATATTGCCCCATTATCTCTAGTTATTCTCCCCCACTAAGTCTGCAATGTATGTCAAAGCACATCTTTCTGCCAACTTCTATGGCGTTTCTTCAAAATTGATTGAAATATAGTTTCTCTGTTTGTAGGGAATTGAGCCTCGCCAGTGTCACTTGAGTGACAAAAGGACAGGCTTTTGGAGGAATCACTAACAAGATCTTTCAATGATGGTTCAGCAGATTGAACAAAGAATTTTGCCAAGGTAAGTTAAAAATGATGCTAGATATAGTAAATCCTGTTATAATTCAATCACTGTATTAAAATTCCATCGCTTTCAATTTTAACAAAATTTAATTGGTCATTTTACTGAATTTGATAACCCTCTAAAAAAATTACAATAACAAAAACAGGTTCATACTCCACGTAAGATAACGAGACAATGCATGCAATGGCCAAGTCTATAGAGACAACAATGTGTCTAAACTTGGGCATTTTCAGTTGCACAAAGACTCACAATAGCCTCCAAAGTGAAGTGTCTACCTTGGATTATCCGCATGATTTTGGACTATTTTGTCAACTTTCTCTTTAGTAAATTTGATCACCCTCTGAATTTATTGAGTGAGATTTCACTTCCTGTGATGAATAATATCAGAGGATTAAACAAATATGAGATTCTTGTGTAGGGGCTGGCTCAGATATGGGGAGACAGGGCAGAATGTCATAGTAAAATGAGCTAGATTGCTATTTTGAAGTTCAGCTCAACAATAGCATTATAAGACTTGGTATTGGTATTATTGCTAAATGAAAATCCTCGTGCTAAAATGTTCTGTTTTTAGCCCACCATCACCAGATGGTGGGCTGTTCAAATCGCTTTTTGTCCGTGGTCCGTCGTCCGTCCGTAAACAATTTCTTGTTATCGCGATTTCTCAGGAACTACTGCATGGATCTTTCTCAAATTTTGTACACAGGTTCCCCTTGGGGTCTAGTTGTGCAAGAAACCTTTTTTGGTCCGATTCGAAAATCCAATATGGCCACCAGGCAGCCATCTTGGATTTCCCCATGAAACCTTGTTATCGCGATGTCTCAGGAACTACTGCATGGATCTTTCTCAAATTTGGTACACAGGTTCCCCTTGGGGTCTAGTTGTGCAAGAAACCTTTTTTGGTCCGTTCCGAAAATCCAATATGGCCACCAGGCAGCCATCTTGGATTTCCCCATGAAACCTTGTTATCGCGATTTCTCAGGAACTACTGCATGGATCTTTCTCAAATTTGGTACACAGGTTCCCCTTGGGGACTAGTTGTGCAAGATACCTTTTTTAGTCCGATTCGAAAATCCAATATGGCCACCAGGCAGCCATCTTGGATTTCCCCATGAAACCTTGTTATCGCGATTTCTCAGGAACTACTGCATGGATCTTTCTCAAATTTGGTACACAGGTTCCCCTTGGGGTCTAGTTGTGCAAGATACCTTTTCTGGTCCGATTCGAAAATCCAATATGGCCACCAGGCAGCCATCTTGGATTTCCCCATGAAACCTTGTTATCGCGATTTCTCAGGAACTACTGCATGGATCTTTCTCAAATTTGGTACACAGGTTCCCCTTGGGGTGTAGTTGTGCAAGATATCTGTTCTGGTCCGATTCGAAAATCCAATATGGCCACCAGGCAGCCATCTTGGATTTCCCCCATGAAACCTTGCTATCGCGATTTCTCAGGAACTTCTACATGGATCTTTCTCAAATTTGGTACAGAGGTTCCCCTTGGGGTCTAGTTGTGCAAGATACCTTTTTTGGTCCGATTCGAAAATCCAATATGGCCACCAGGCAGCCATCTTGGATTTCCCTTTGAAACCTTGTTATTGCAATTTCTCAGGAACTACTGCATGGATCTTTCTCAAATTTGGTACACAGGTTCCCCTTGGGGTCTAGTTGTGCAAGATACCTTTTCTGGTCCGATTCGAAAATCCAATATGGCCACCAGGCAGCCATCTTGGATTTCCCCATGAAACTTTGTTATCGTCATTTCTCAGGAAGTACTGTATGGATCTTTCTCAAATTTGGTACACAGGTTCCCCTTGGGGTCTAGTTTGCAAGATACCTTTTTCGGTCCGAATCGAAAATCCAATATGGCCACAAGGCAGCCATCTTGAATTTCTCCATGAAACCTTGTTATTGCGATTTCTCAGGAACTACTGCATGGATCTTTCTAAAACGTGGTACACAGGTTCCCCTTGGGGTCTAGTTGTGCAAGATACCATTATCGGTCCGATTCGAAAAACCAATATGGCCACCAGGCAGCCATATTGGATTTTCCCATGAAACCGATCGCGATTTCTCCGGAACTACTTCATGGATCTTTCTCAAATTTGGTACACAGGTTCCCCTTGGGATCTAGTTGTGCAAGATACCTTTCCTGGTACGATTTGAAAATCCAGTATAGCCGCCAGGCAGCCATCTTGGATTTCCCCATGAAACTTTATCGTCATTTCTCAGGAACTATTGCATGGATCTTTCTCAATTTTGGTACACAGATTCCCCTTAGGGTCTCGATATGCAAGATGCCTTTTTCGGTCCGAATCGAAAATCCAATATGGTCACCAGGCGGCCATCTTAGACTTCCCCATGAATTTTTTTTATCATGATTTCTCAGGAAGTACTGCCTGGATCTTTCTCAAATTTGATACACAGGTTCAATTGTGCAAGATACCTTTTCTGGTTCAATTCGAAAATTCCATCTTGGATTTTCCCATGCAAAGTTGTTATCGTGATTTCTCATGAAGTACTGCATGGATCTTTCTCAAATTTGGTACACAGGTTCCCCTTATGATCTAGTTGTGCAAGATACCTTTTTCGGTCCGAATCGAAAATCCAATATGGCCACAAGGCGGCCATGTTAAATTTCCCCTTGAAACATTGTTACCGTGAATTTTCAGGAAATATTTCGTGGATCTTTCTGAAATTTGGTACACAGGTCCCACATGGGGCCTAGTAGTGCAAGATACTTTTTTTGGTCCGATTCGAAAATCCAAGTTACGCTTCAAATTAATTCGGTATTCTCGAGTTGTGACGTTGCATCACAAGAGTCGGCGAATCAAACGGTGGGACATATTCTATATATTGACTATAGAGAATATCCATACCTTCACCTTCCATATCAAGGAGTTCAAATAATTCGGAATTAAAATGTATTTCTTCAAATTTTAAATCAGCTTTCTTTAGTCCATGCAGTAGCAAGTGAACTGCTCCACCCTTTCGTCTGCCGGCGGGTCGGCTACATGAAGGGACGTCACTCTTGTGACTCAATGTCACAACTCGACAACTGTAGACTACTGCATGTTTCGATCCAAGGGAGATAATCAGGATTCAGGCACTTTCGAAGTTTCAACATTACTGCGCAGACCGGATCCCTTCAGTATTAAGTAGTGTACCATCTTACTATTTTCAGGCATGGTATCTTAAAAGAGATATCTCAAAATAGCCATATAAACAGAACAGAATTAGCACTCGTTCTTAATTATAAAATCTCAAGTATGTTTCATAGCTCATGCCAAAGTGTCAAAGAGATTGGTCTTCGCTTCCAGTACCCAATGATGACACGTGCAAAAAAATAAATACAAAAAATACTACGAAACAAAGGCGAAGAATCCTCCGTACATGTACATTCACTTTCAGACTAACTTTGCTCATTTCTCTTGTATTATAACAACCGACATAAGTACAGTTTCTAGAAATCTTGAAACTCCTGAAACTTAGATTATATCTTGGTGTTTTTCAGTGACCTTTTCCGATCCTTTTCGCTCAGATTCGAAATTCTGTAAACAAAATTACAAATCAATCGTTTGTACTTAGTAACAATGGACAAAAAGATCCTCTAGTCATTAGCTTACAATTATCGGACAATGGTGGGCGCCAAGATCCTTCAGGATCTCTCGTTTATTCTGGCAGTTTGGTGAGACATTCCCCACCGGCCCCATGGTGTGAGTTTGGCCAAAGAAATCACAGAGATATGAATGGGACAGAGGTCAATTTCACTATGGCAGGGGTGTGAAAGGTCAAGAACGCTCTCGCAGAGATATGGAGGGACCAGGAGCCGATGGTACAAGGAGGCGGCCCTGCCTAGGTAAACAGCGACTCTATTCCAAAGACCTGCAGGTACCTCATTCGATCGTTCTTGGTCCAAATATATAAAGCCACATCAGAGGCAGAAGCAATAGTAGGAGCTGAAGCCCATCTCCAGCTCAGAGCTACAAACATACTGAGGTGAAGTAGATACATGTTTGTGTGCTTAATTAGTGATAATTTATTTTTTACTATAAGCTTCTCTGAGCACATCTAAGACCCGATCCAGAACATTCACCTGTTCAGTGGGAAAGTCTACATGTGGAAGGTGATATTCTCTTCAGAGCGCATCCACAGCAATTTCATTGGAGTGAAATTTATTGCCTCATTGTGACATTAAGGTATTCTCAATAGATATCAAGAAAACTTTCAATATTTTCAACTATTATTTATCAGCAAGATAAATTTCTCACAACACTGGATACATGGTTAATTCCTCTTGGAATTCATTGAATTAATTAATTGATGAGAAAATTAATCCCATGGCGCTGGAAATTCAATATGACATTATTTAGAGGCGATCCTGGAGAATCAATTCGCTGCCGTATTGTGAGCGTAATATATCATATCTTCAAAATTGCCTCTGTAACATTTCACAATGACAGTTTTTATTTCATATTACATGGCTAGTTTAAACAACAACATTCTGAATAATTGTGGATTAATTCTGCCTCAGGACCTTCATAAGTTCAAGGTATTAGGGTGAGGTGTCGAAATATGGATTCTCTATATATAACCCCATGCTTTATATAAATCCACATCAAGGTGTGAAACGGGTGTGAAACGGGTGAATCGAGAAGTAAACGGTTTACCACCAAACAAAATACATCAGCATATTCTACAAGTATCACTTTATATATTCCCGTCGTCAAATTAGTAAATTTGTGCAAGTTTTTACCTTTGCCGGGCGATTCAAAATCTAACGTAACTGTCCATCCATCTAGGAACAGATAGACTATGGCGGGCTTCGTTCTCTATTCTGATTGGTCAGTCGCGACACGCACTGATCAGCTGTCGCGACTGACCAATCAGAATTGAGAACGAAGCCCGCCATAATCTAACTGTTCCTAGATGGATGGACAGTTACGTTGGATTTTGAATCGTCGAAGCATGGGGTTATATGTAGAGACCCCATATTTCGACACTTCATCCTAATACCACCGCCCATCCCCCCCCAAACTTATGTTTTGCGGGTCTGTAGTTCTTTCATAATAGGTCATAGGGCTTTTATGCATTCTTAGATTGGTCTATGAACGTTTAAAAACTTACCTAATTGGTCAGCCCATATCATGAGCATTGTGGTTGAAGTGGTCATCACCTAGATTCCAGTATAACTAAAGCTTTCCATCGATTAACGGAACCCCTTCAATTTGAAGACCTTAACTTGAAGTTCATATCCACCATATTTCATGGCTATATTTCTTAGTTATATCAGTTCTTGTGTGAGGATAGCCCGGTTTGTCAGCATTTCTGCCAGGGTATTCATTTTACAATTCAATATTTCTGGCAACACCTAGAGTCTGAAGTTTAAATATAGGCTTTCGGGATGACGGATTGGGGGTGGGGTGCATTTTTCTGACAACTGCATTGTGGGATACGGAATTCCTCTAATAAATCGATTACCCTATCGAAGATCGATCACCCACGATCGAAGTTGAAATAATTCAATCACCCTCAATTTGTAGCAGACCCCATTTGTAATAAAAATGTTATCACACACGTAATAGCCAGGGATTCCTTGGCGTCGAGAATTACTACGGGTATACAATGGTGGTATTGTGACGTTCGAGCGGTCAGAAAACGTCTATCTTTGCGGTGTACACGAGACTTGAGGCGGCCTGGTCTCAGGCCCCTGTGACAAATTGTCAGGCTGATGTGAACGCAGTCTCGTATGACTGGAATTGGCCAACGAAGAAGGTCCGATTCAACCTGTCACCTTGTCTGGATCGAGGAGGTAGGATGGGGGGACCTGTAGAAACAACCAAGGCAATAATAAAGTAATAATATTGTATTCTGCAATGTACACAGCTCTGTACGCGCACAATACCTGTAATAAAGATCCCTACTCTAGAGGTAGTTATCGTTAAGTGTTATCTTTATCTTAAAGAGAAAGACTAATAATATGCAATATATACATGAGACCCTATCTATGACGCGTCACGGCCCAGTCTCGTCCAGACTGGCTCTCGTCGTGGTATGGTACGGCGTCTCTGGTTCCTCTCCGGGCGTAGGCGTAGCCCCGGACTGTATGGAACGTCTACCGTGTCTAAGATTACACGGCCCAGTTCATCTAAGCGTTATTAATCGTCTCTGGAATCCTCTCCGTATCACTGCCTCTCCTGGCAGTAGCCCTTCGGCGGCGTCGGCCCGTACGGCACACCACAGCGTCTTCGGCGGCAGCCCCTTTCGGCGGCGCTCCCTTTCGGCTCGGCAGACTTCACGTCTTCGGCGGCCCGTCTTCGGCGACCCGTCTTCGGCTCGGCAGACCTCACGTCTTCGGCGGCCCGTCTTCGGCGACCCGTCTTCGGCGACCCGACTTCGGCCCTCACGGCGTTGACCCAAGGATGAGTTAATAGGCTCAGATTGTCTGCATATATATGTGGTAATAATGCCCTGGTCTCGGGGGTGTATTATTACCTTACAGTGTAATGTCAATTAATATCAATGATTTGTAATAGAATTCAGAGTCTTGCGGCAAAGCATAATTCGAGCCCTGCGGCAATGTAAATATGTACAGTGGATGTAAGCTTGTGTTATCAGTTATCCCTAGCCGAGGCCTGTGAATAACTAGTGTAGATGAGTGTGATTAGATCTATTCCGTCCTTAAGGCCGACGATCTTGTATGTGAGCAAGTATATGTTATTGATCGCATCTAGTCGAAGCCTGTATACGACCCGTGGAGGTAAGGTGAGTGAGTGAATTAATAGACGTACGCAATTCTCGGTCGTAACCTCGAACGCTAGTCTGTGTTGAAGTGCGAGCTAGTGTGAGCTGTATGTACAGATCTCGTCCCGGAGGCCGATGATCTGGTGTGTGTGTGAGTAAGTATTTGTAATCATGTAAAATACATAGCCAACGCTAGCGGTGATAATTTGCTATTAACCGAGGACTGCAGCAAAGTACTTCGGCCCGGTGCTCAGGTAGAGAACTACGCTGAACCTGTTCCTATGTACGAATACCACTGGCTAATAAACAGTTAACCACCTATTGCCGAAGCAAAACGTTAGCCGCGGACAAAATACCAGACTTTAATGTATAATACATATTGAATGGCATGTGTATGAGAATAGGCTGCAGGT
>JAVTVY010003063.1:0-36273 GCA_036873755.1 Hanleya hanleyi | reverse complement strand
ATATTGACTGAGCAGAGTTCGAAGTTCTTCCTGACGCGCTGGTTCAAGATGACACAACTTGGAATCCAAATTAAGTAGAATATCAGAGTCCTGTAATTTCGCCGCTGGTATGGGCTCTTCACAAAACTACACTTACAGGCTGCACAGTACTGTTAGTGCTATCTCTGTCTATGTATAACTTTAACATATTTACATGACATAACTGTTTGTTTTTATGCCTGTCATGTGTCTGAATTACATAATTAAGGTCACTTAATTTTTCTTTCAATGACATAAGGACCATAATATCTAGCCTTAAGTGGATTACCAGGAATAGGCAAAAAAGCCAGTACCTTCTCACCAGGTTTGAAACTTCGTTTAAGGACATGTTTATCATAGGTTATTTTCATAGATTTTTGTGCTGACTTTAAATTTGACATGGCCAAATCACGTGCTTTAGTCAACCTGGTGCGAAAGTCCGACACATATTGTAAGCGACTACATGAGTCAAGATCACTGTCTAGGAACTTTTCCTTTAGCAGTTTAGGTGGTCCTCTAACTGTATGACCAAAGACTAATTCAAATGGACTGAAGCCTAAAGACTCTTGGACAGACTCTCTAACAGCAAACAATAACAAATGTATGCCTTCATCTCAGTCTTTCTCAGTGTCAAAACAATAAGTTCTAATCATGTTCTTTAATGTCTGGTGGAATCTTTCTAATGCGCCTTGGCTTTCTGGGTGGTATGCAGATGATTTATACTGCTTTATTCCCAATTCATGCATGACTTGTTGAAAAATTCCTGACATGAAATTAGATCCCTGATCAGACTGGGGTAGGCCGACAAGTGTGAAAAACTTAACTAAGGCCATAACAATAGTTTTTGCCTTAATATTCCGTAAAGGAATGGCCTCAGGGATCGTGGTTTAACCACACATGATTGTTAACATGTATTGATTGCCTGACCTTGTTGTTGGTAATGTACCAACACAATCTATAATCACCCTACTAAATGCTTCCTCAAATGCAGGGATTGGTTGTAGAGGGGCCTTTGGTACGGTTTGGTTTGGTTTTCCTGCCATTTGACATGTGTGGCATGACCTACAAAATTCCGCAACATCTTTCTTTAAATTTGGCCAATAGAAATGATTTAGAATTTTGTAATATGTTTTGTTAACACCTAAATGACCTGAAGGAGGTGTTTCATGGGCTAGTCTGAGGATATCTAAACGATATGACTTTGGTATCACAATCTGATACTTAACTGCCCACTCATCACCAGATGACACATCCGGCGGTCGCCATTTGCGCATAAGAATACCATTCTTACAAAAGTAACACACAGGCTCTTGAATTACATCACACACATCTACTGCCCTGTCAACAACTTGGAAATGTCCTTGTCACTATGCTGTTCATTAACCAGCTGTGATTTTGAAAATTTGTCATTAGAACATTCCACTTTGCTCGCAAAATGTGGCTTATCAGCCTCATCATTTAAACACACGAAAGTGTCAGCCAAACAAACGTCATCGATGACGTCATCTTTAAGAAACTTTCCAGACTCCTCAGCCAATTTACTCATGGCTCTAGTAACTGCACAAGCAGGATACAAACTTTGAATTTCGTCTTCAACTGGATCATGGATCTGATCCAAACAAGGCTTGTTAGTTACAATCCGGTTAACCTCGACCTTATCTCCCGCAAGATCATTGCCAAGAAGTAATTGAACACCCTCAAATGGTAAACTACAGTTAATACCCACCGTAACAGGCCCAGAAATCAAGTCGGAGCGGAACGGGTGTATAATTTACAGAATCTACTCCTTTAATCAGGATATTACTGCCTGTAGATGAAGAATCAGAAAACGGCAAAATATCTGCCAACAAAAGAGACTGGGACGCGCCCGTGTCTCGCAAAATCTTCACAGGAGTAGCTTTAGAAAAATCACTTGAAAGTCGCGCAAAACCATTGCGGATAAATGGTTCAAAAATCTCCATAACAGGATTTGAAAAAACTGTCAACCTTATCCTTGATAGAACTAATAGGATCAGTGTCCCTGAACATCTTAACGTCATATCAGCTATGAACGTCACTAACCCCCTTGGGCACAGATCTTGAAGTAAGGAAACCACTGGGCTTTTGAAAGGCTTGATCTTGTTTTCTTTTCAATTTAAAACAATGAGCCATTAAATGGCCTTCGCTCTTACAATAGCTGCAAACGGGAGACTTATTTTGAGTGTTAAAAGTGGGTGACTGAGACTTTGTGTTTGACCTTTGACCTTTGTAACTTGGGTTAAAAGTTTTAGGCCCTGAGAAAGAACTGGGTGTGTTACCTGAGAGATTAGACTGGAATGAACTTAGCTTAACAGCATTGACAAATGATAATTTGTGTGTCAGAGCGTATTCATCAGCAAATCGTGCTGCTTGGGCTAAAGTGTTGGCATTCTTTTCACCAAGAAATGTTCTAATATCACCATGGATACACCTTTTAAATTCCTCTACCAACATAAGCTAAGGCTTTCAAATTGGTTGTCAATTTTAACCGAAGCACACCACCTATCAAATAACTGTTCTTGTGAACGAGCAAATTCTACATGAGTCTGAGAGTTTTCTTTTTCACAACTACGAAACTTTTGTCTATAGGCTTCAGGAACTAATTCGTAACCTTTAAGGATTAAATCCTTCACTGTATCATAATTTGATGCTTGCTCTACCGTCAATTGAGTGTAAATGTCCCTTGCCTTACCGATCAAAACACTTTGAAGAAGTAAACTCCAATTTTCTTTTGGCCAGTTTAAATTTTCAGCAATTTTCTCAAAATGCAGAAAATATTTATCAACTTCTTTCTTCTGAAGTGGTGGGACGAGACGTATTTGACGAGCCGCATCAACATTTCGATTGTGATTGTACAGGTGCGTGTGCATGAGGACTTGTTTGCGACTGTAATTCCATAGTTTTCATTTCTAACTGAAACCGTATTTCTTTCACTTCTCTCTCTAGTTCTCTTTCTTTCTCCAATTTTTCTCTCTCTAACTGAAACTGCCTTTCTTCCCTTTCTCTCTCTCTCTCTCTCTCTCTCTCTCTCTCTCTCTCTCTAATGCTCTTTCTTTCTCTCTTTCCTCTAATTCTAACTTCTCTCTCTCTAATTCTAATTTCTTTAATTCCAGCTGATGTTGCAATTCTAATTTTCTCTTTTCCAAATCATCAGCTGTTTCTTTAGTTAAATCAAAATCACTTTCATCCCAAAGTTGTTTGCTAACAAAATGTTTAATAATGAGTTTCCTAATTTCTTGCTTTCTCAAAGATGTTTTACCTTTAATTTCTAGGAATTTACGCAGCGCGAACAAATCCTCTTTGCGTAATTCGTCAAATACCCCCCGACTAGGCTTTGAAGCAAACTATGCTGGTTCAAATGACATGTTGATAATATACTACTCCATGGCTTCATAAATTTAGACAATGTATCAATTTAGAACTACGTTGCAAAGCTGATCAGCTGACAGCTATAATGTAAACAAACCTCGCGGACGAGCCCCCAATTTATGTTACGTCATAAACGATAATAAAAAATACGTAACAGAAAACTTTTGTGAAGTCAAGGACTAACAATCAAATATTTATTTACAATACTAAAATCATATACAAATTAAGTAAGGTTAATACAACAAATAAATGAGAAATATAGTCTTACTGTTCAATGCTATACCGGTGTATATTTCACAGTCCGTACTGACGTGCACAAATCTCTCCACAGTCGGTACCGACGTGCAGAAATCGCGTTTCTGTAGTTTGATATTTGAACATTGAATTGTCGGAAACTGGACAACAACTGAGCAATCACGTAGATTACACAGCAGCCACAAGTCAATTCACAGGAGTATACAGTCCGCAACAAAAGTAACATAGTAAGTATAACGCACCCACATAAAGCCAGTTTGAATTCCCTCCTCGATCACTGAATGTTAGGCTATTTATACTCTATGAAAAATTCCAAACCTTTCCACAAATCAAGAAACTACTAGAACATACAGCATTGACGTATGATCTAACCCAGATACAATTACAATAAGCTTCCAGAAACATCGACAGTGTCTAATAGTAAACTACAATACCATGACAGCCTATATGCAGATGGCGCTGTGGTCTAACTACTCGCGTCATCCGGGTCTGTTGATGTATGGGCAGAATTGCGCTGTGGCCCAATTACTCGCTTTATCCGGGTCTGTTCATGTATCGGCCATTTGCAATGCTAATCGACATTTACTTGCGATTAAATCGGTTACGACGTAATAAACCCCGCGAACGTCTAATAATAGACTACAATTCCATGACAAAATTATGATCATTTAGGGTAACCTTTTTCGTAAATGAGATCAAAAATGGGTACAAATGGGTTATAAATTAACATTCACAATAGTAATTGTTACGAATGGGTAGACAGGCGGAATTAGATGTATGTAGTTTTAGGGTTTAAGGTAGGCATAATAACCACTATGTAACCATTATATTGTCTGTCGATGATCATATTTCTAACTGATGATTGTACGAATAGAGCCAAACTAGACACATAAATAGTCATATCGATCTGTTTTGTGAAGGGGGTTTGGCTTTGAGAAATTGCTACTTTCAACTCCATGTAGTCACAATACCTTGAATTATAAGAGCGAAATGAGAAAAGGAGTCTCAGATGAACCCACATGGTCACCATTTTGAATGTAATAATTTTATTCAATTTTATAAATAAAATAATATATAAAATGGGCAAAATGTAGCTATGGTGTTATTCTAGTAGTAGTGTATACACATTTCGAGTAGTTGGCGCCTCACTGCGCATGCGCAGGAATTGTGGAGTGGGTGTGCGCGGGAGTGTTGTGCGCAGGTATGAGATTTTGTGGCGGTTTTGTGGCGGTGTGCGCAGGAGTGTTGTGCGCAGGTATGACGTCATTTCCGGTCTGCGTGAATCGGGCGTGTGTATTCCTCCGCGGTGATGCGGTCTGGTGGTGATGCGGTCTGCCTCCGCGGACAGAAAGTAGTCCCAAATTCTCCGGCAATCTTCAGGGGCGAGAGGGGTCCCTAGTGTACCGATTGGATCGAGTGAGGTGTCAAAGTGAAGCATTCGTGAACGGGCATCCGACGGGATGGGTGTGACGTGAACTGACGTCATTCTGCGCATGCGCAGTAGACAAAGTGTATGGAAATAGACGTTTTGGGGTCTAGGTGGGCCCCTATTGGTCCGATGGAGTCGTATGAGGTATCAATGTGAAGCATTCGTGAAGGAGCATCCGACGGGATGGGTGTGACGTGAACTGACGTCATTCTGCGCATGCGCAAGCAGGAATTGTGGGAAAAGGGTATGGAAATAGACATTTTGGGGTCTAGGTGAGCCCCTAGTGGTCCGATGGTGTCGTCTGAGGTCTTATTTTGAAGCTCTCGTGGAGGAGCATCCGACTGTGCTAATGGTTCGTCCGTGTTCAAGAGTCTGCGCATGCGTAGTCTGGCCGTAGTATAGAAAGCAGGCATTTTGGGGGTGCGTGGCAGTGTGTTTGACCAACCACTATGGGTCCGTGTTTGTGGTTTGGTGGTGTGGGTTCTGCGCACAGACGTCACTTCCGGGTTTCACTAAAACTACCTCCGAACCCAGAAGAGTTCCAATGTTCCCTTACACGTAGGGTCCGGATTTTCAACATCCAAGTTTTCCCCGGCCCGGCCGCAGCGCGCGCGCGCGGGTTATCCGACCGCACGCGCGCGCGCGCGGGTTAAAGGGAAGTTTCGAAAGTGTGCAAGGGCACTATATCACATCGGGGTATATATTTCATCCAAGTATAGCGGAAAGCGGTTGTCGTGAATAACAACAAGTTCAGCAATGTTTATACAGTTTATTATCCCCAATGTTACATCATACCCAGACTGGGGGAGCCGCCCTGGGTATGTTTAGTATGTTCACAGCAAAACAAATTGAAATATCAAACACCATGTTTTATTATTTAACGCACCGTCACATTTAATGTTTACTGAGCTCAAGTCAACGATCAGCATGTAGACATAGAGAGTATACACGGCATGTTATGCTATTCATCAGTGCAAGGGTGACGCATTCAGCCGATGGGGGTGGTCGATCAGCTTGGTAACGAAGAACGTAACATTGGTGACCCTCTCTACGATCCATTGTGTGTTGGGGCGTTGACGATGTGCCCATCTCAAGGGATCCACGGTGTCCAGTTTCTCCAGCATCGTCTCTAGCGACGCCCGGTTAATGATGGTGAATGGCTGGTCAAACACATGGCTGTTATTACTGGCATAATAATACCGTAACGGTCCGTCTCTTTGTGACGTAAGATGTACCCGAAAGCGACATTCAATTTGAAGACCGTAGCTTGGAATTGAAGATGGCTTCCACGTAGCTGCGTAGAAGGGTGAGGTCGGTGAGTGGAAAATTGTAGATATCTGGAATAGGGCGATCACGGTGGAAAACGTGCCGTATCATGGGCCATTGGCGCCGATAGATGTCACTCACTGGATGGGCGTCCTGTAACAGATCGCTAGGAACATCCACTGCATCTTCCAGAAAATGTTCGATGTCGTCAGGCGTATGACTAGCAACAATAATGCTAGGGACTGGCTGGATATCTAGGCTCTTCTGAACTGTGGGTACAGGCAAGCTCTCTGTGATCGCATCGCCAGTGGCATTCGTCTCCCCGGGCTCATCTTCACTGGGTCTGACCCTCCTGGGTGACACTTTAGTGGGAAGTTGTCGCCCAAACCGTAGAGACGGGGCATGAATCAAACGCTCATGCCGTCTTAACTGACTGGGTCGTTTGAAGAGTTGACCACATTCATTACATTGTTCCGTCGCGCCCTCGTGGAATGAGCGTACGTGGCGCAGTAAATGATCCTCCCGATTAAATGACCGTACGCAGGTTATACAAGTATACCGTGCGCCGTTGTGGATCTTCTGGGCGAGTAAACTGCTTCTGGCAAGTTGTGCAAGTGAACATCTTGGTGCTGTTTCGTGCCATATAGGTCTTCTCCGCCATGATATCTACCCCCATGTGTTTAGTGATTATGTTTTCCACCATGGGCAGATCACATATATCGGCCACATGCTGCATCTCATCAACGATATGGATACGGTGCTGTAGAAGCTTAGCTCGGTGGGATGGTTCCATGACTGTTGGCTCCACTGGTAAGGCAAGTAGCTCCTCTCGTCAGATAGGCTCAAGTTGGTGAGGTTCAGACAAGTAGCTCCTCTCGTCAGATAGGCTCAGGCTGGTCAGGCAGGCTCAGCCTGGTCAGGTCAAGCAGGCCAATGAATGCAGCAATGCCCTAACAATCCACACTTTTATACACCTACATAGAATTACCCGGATGCAGGCGCGGACGTCACCAAATAAAACACCCACATACAACTCACCACATGCAGTCGCCCCCTCAAGACCCTCATACATACCCGGATGCAGGCGCGGACGTCACCGAAAAAACCCCACCAACATACAACTCACCACATACAGTCGCCCCTTCAAGACCCTCATACATACCCGGATGCAGGCGCCGACGTGAAGTGCCCGGATGAAGACACGGACGTCAGCGAAATTCTGGGGAAAAACCCCACAGACATGTCAGTACATGCATTCCTATCATGTTTCCTACTGGTTCCTCCAGCGGGGATGTGCTGTGATGGAGGAGCTAATAAAAGGATTGACCTGTAACCTTTGTTGTTGTTGCTCTCTTTTTGGACTAACCAATCAGAATAGTACGTATCACGCTCTAGACCCGTAGAGCTACGTCTAGGCGCGTATAACACGTCCCTCTGGATCCCACACCCCCATTCCTACGGTTACAGAACCATGACGGACACACATCCCTATGCGACTCGCATTTTACAGCATGCCACCGTGGTTAATTCACTCACGGGTTACCGAACAGTGGTTCGGTCCATGTTTACAGATGGCGACGATAACGAGGGGCGACGCCAGATCCTGAAAGAGTTCACAGAAGCGGTCCTCGACAGAGTGCACACGATGGAGAGGTGTGCTATCACTCACCACTATTGGACTATGACAGCCATCCGTGATGCCCGGGCTATGGACCACGAGCGCTCACGCCGGAACCAGCGACGGCTCGTTGGCCTAGTAATGATCTGTGCCCTCTTGACCCTGGCGCTGTGGCATTGACAGTGGGACCTGACCATAAATACGAGGGTCAGTCACAGTGTGCGTCATTCACCGATCGTCATTGGGTCAATCATGTCACCGAGGCACCTGACCATAAATACGAAAGACAGTCAGAGTGTGTGTCATTCACCGTTCGTCATTGCGTCAACCAGGTCATCAGTCCTACGCGCCATCCTTCCCCTTACAGCCTTGGTGGGGTTACATGTCTATGAAGATAAAGTCACCCTCGTGGAAGACCGTGGAGATATTTGCTGGTCGCGCGCTGAGACCGTATCGAATACGTTTACGCTACCCCGTGACGGCTGGACCAAATTTAAACGGGTGTTGAGTGGTGAGCTCGACGGAAACCTCATCCACATAGACAATGCCATCTACGTACACCGTGAACCCTTCTTCCGACGCCTGGGCCGTTACCAAGACCCTATGCGAGGCTTCACCCTAGACCCCGATCTGTGGACAGCCTTCGAGAAAGTGGTGCCTATCGTGGACCAGCTGTTTACACAGGACGAGCGGTCAGCTGTTCAGTTGGAGTGGGCTCGTGCCTAGAGAGAAGCGGCGGCAGAACCCAATGAACAAACGTCTAGCAATGAAGCGGAGGCAGACGACGATACCATTGAATATCCAGCTAGACTCAGTCAGCCCAGTGACATGACCACCCAATCCTTTGATCTCACGGGGTTCTCCCTATAAATACGAGAGACAGTCAAATCTGGTACCATTCACGTACTGACCATGACGGAGCATATAATACGGGCGTATATCAGCTTGACCCCCGAGGTTTTCCTGCACGTTTATGCGGATAAGGTCGATATCATGGAGGAGGTGGGAGACATCTGTGATGCGGACCCTACACAACCGTGCCCGGCTCACATTCGTTTGTCTCGGAAGGGCTGGACCAAATTCAAACGGGTGTTGTCTCGTGAACTGGACGGCGACCTCATTCACTTGTGTCACGTTATGTACATCCGACGCGGCCCCTTCATTGCTCAATTGGCTCGGCTAGATGGCGGTACAGTGCATTTTACCCTTCACCCTGATCTATGGTCTGCATTGGAAGATGCCATGGTAGATGCGGATCAAGTGCTTACGGAGGACTGAGATACATCATTCTTTAGATGACGACTTTACAACGAATATTATGGATTAAGAATACTGATCAGCGATACGGATTTGATATTTTTGGAACATCATGATGTCTTGCCGGCATCATTGAAAACTGTTGACCGCTTCTCTCTTGCAGGAAACAAGCCTCTGTTTATGTATACTATGATTGTCTTTTTGAATTTGGTGCTAATACTGTTATATGGAATATGGAATAGGTCTTTGGATTATGGACGCGGATATTCTCTAATGGACGACGGCTGGATTATGAATGACGGACTAGACGTTTGTAATCAGACGAGTTGAAGCCAACGAAGAAAATCAGAAAGAAACTCCAGCCCAAGATATACCCGTTATAAATAAACGATAGAGCCAGGGTCCATCATCATTTGTCACCATGAAGAGCTGGGAGAAGATGTTGGATAACTTATACTACAGTTCCGACAGTCCGGCAGCCTATAGTGCATTGACGGCACTCTATCGAACGGCCAAACCCCAGGGGATACAAGGTGCTCAAGTCCGAGATTGGTTAAGAAAACAAGACACCTATACCTTACATCGAGCTGCCCGTCGCCATTTTCTACGGAACCGGGTCATCGTGGGAGGACTAGATGCCCAATGGCAAGCGGATTTGGTCGATATGAGCGCCTTTGCCAAACACAACGATGGGAATCGGTATATCTTGACGTGCATCGATATCCTGTCGAAATATGTGTGGGTGGAACCCATCCGGACGAAAACGGGGGTGAATCTCATAGCGGCGTTCAAGGACATCTTCAAGACCGGGCGCAAACCCATGTATTTGCAAACCGACAAAGGCACGGAATTCCTCAACAGACCGTTCCAACAGTTTCTGAAAGCGTTCCGTTCCAACAGTTTCAACAACGAATATTATGGATTAAGAATACTGATCAGCGATACGGATTTGATATTTTTGGAACATCATGATGTCTTGCCGGCATCATTGAAAACTGTTGACCGCTTCTCTCTTGCAAGAAACAAGCCTATGTTTTTGTATACTATGATTGTCTTTTTGAATTTGGTGCTAATACTGTTATATGGAAAATGGAATAGGTCTTTGGATTATGGACGCGGATATTCTCTAATGGACGACGGCTGGATTATGAATGACGGACTAGACGCTTGTAATTTCTTCCATACGTACAACGAGACCAAGGCTTCCGTGGTGGAAAGGTTCAACAGGACATTCAAAGCCCGCATGTATAAATATTTCACCTATAAGAATACAAGGCGGTACATCGATGTTCTCCCGAAACTTGTGAGTGGTTACAATCGAGCCTATCACCGGAGTATAGAGAGAGCCCCCATTACCGTGACCCAACGCAATGAAGCCCAAGTCCGGCGTGTCTTGTACCCCAGCCAATCGCAGCGAACGACGAAGGAGGTGTACAAGGTCTGGGACCCTGTACGGATCAGTAAAGTCGAAGGTCAATTTGAGAAAAGTTACTTGCCCAACTGGAGCGATGAGCACTTCCTGATTAAACGGCGCCTACCCCGACAGCAGCGAGTCTATGAACTGGAAGATCTTCAAGGGGAACCGTTGCTAGGGACATTTTACGAGACGGAATTACAGCCTGTCGTAAAAACACAGCAAGACTACTACACGGTGGAGCAGATTTTGAAAACGGAACGTCGGCGTGGCAAACTGTTGCATTTCGTCAAATGGCCAGGCTGGCCCAGTTCCTTCAATTCCTGGCTGGCGGCCAACCAGGTGAAACGACTATAAAGCCAGACACCACTACCGTCATCCTTCATTCCACGTTCGACCACGGTGCTATGGACAAGCAGCAGCTGCCTCTGAACACAGCGTCTCCCAAAACGCGCAAAGCGCAAGTGGGCTTTGTGGTGATATTGCTAACCCTGCTGAGTGTGTTGTACGGAGGTGTGGTTTACGACGTAGCCTATGTCAGCACGATACTTAACCAACTTAAAACTCCAGCTGTGAGTGGCAGTGAAACCAGTCTACAGATAGCACCAGTCACCTTCGTGATCGAAACGAGCCCAGTCATCACCACCACCAAACCACGTCTACAAGCCACATCGAGATCCACACCGAGTATACAGTCAACACCTACACGAAGTACGCCCACTACGTCTGAAAACCCACCGGATTTCATCCCTCACAGTGAACAGACAACGACGACCGACGTTGTACCCACCACCACCACTCCAGTTCACTCGCACCAAATTTACAAGAGTGGGTTACCACGACAACGCATACAGGTCGAACCATGGACCCTCGGTGGCAGCATCCCTTCACTTGTGGCATCGCAGGACCGACGGGTTCCGGCAAAACGTACTTCGTCAGGAAGCTCCTTCAACACGCCGACAGCATGATCACCCCACCCATTGCCCGAGTCGTGTGGTGTTATGGAGAATGGCAGGCAGCGTATGCAGCAATGCCCCACATCACGTTCGTGGAAGGCCTACCTAACCTGGCCGATTTGGAACCGGACACCTTGGTGGTTCTGGATGATCTCGTGGCGGAGACGGATGCGCGCGTCACCCAACTCTTTACCAAAGGCAGCCATCATCGACGGCTCAGCATCATATACATTGCGCAGAATCTGTTCAGTAAAAACAAAGAACATCGGAACATCAGCCCCTCAGCACGGGTATATGCTCTTCGACCTCAAGCAAGCCACCTCCGATCACCTTCGACTACGGACCGGAATCTTTCCCGGAGAGACCCACCACGTGTACATGCAAAAATCATGTAAACACACCCACAGTGGCTCCCCCAGCTGGAGTGTGTGTGTGTTTGATGATCCCCAGCTGGAGTGTGTGTGTGTTTGATGATGGGGATAATAAAAAGAATTAATACCACAGCATGGTTGACTTTGTCTCTGTTCTCTGAGGTAGATAAAAAGGGCAGAGTTGTGGGTTCTAGCATTAGTTGTACATGATGTTTGCGCGAGTACGGAAGCACGCCCCGACGCTCCGTGTATTGAAGTCGGCCCCACCCGAGTTGGTCCGAACCATTGCACGCGGTGCGGACCCTGACCTTGTACGCTGTCTGTGCGAGATCGGGTACAACCTGTTAAAAAGCAACGTATCACTGACTCCGGCTCAAAAGACCAAGTTGACCAAGCATAAGACAGGTCTCCGAACCGTAGTCCAGAAGCGAGTCTCTCAAACACAAAAGAAAACGGTGTTACAGAAAGGCGGCTTTCTCGGGGCCATCTTAGCACCGCTGGCCGCTTCCGTGTTGGGTCCAGTATTGGGTGGACTCTTCGGCCGACAATGAACCACACGAAAAAAGTGGTTCTCGTCGAACCACGGTTCCTTCAAAACCTGCAATCGCCCTACCCTGTCCCACCTACGGTGAAGACCATAAACTCCCTCGATGAAGAGATGCAAAAGATCTTACAAATTACAAGCGTCTAGTCCGTCATTCATAATCCAGTCGTCGTCCATTAGAGAATATCCGCGTCCATAATCCAAAGACCTATTCCATTTTCCATATAACAGTATTAGCACCAAATTCAAAAAGACAATCATAGTATACATAAACATAGGCTTGTTTCCTGCAAGAGAGAAGCGGTCAACAGTTTTCAATGATGCCGGCAAGACATCATGATGTTCCAAAAATATCAAATCCGTATCGCTGATCAATATTCTTAATCCATAATATTCGTTATAGAGTCGTCATCTAAAAAAAAGATGTATCTCAGTCACGCTTTGATTGTGACTGTTCATATGAGTACCATGAGGATCTTGAAGTACATGGGTTCATACGGCCCCTAGCCCCGGGTTAAGCGGAATTAGACACAAGTTACGAAACGTAGCGCCATAGATCTTGCACGCTACGTTCGTATTTTGCTATCAGCATGCGATATGTATCGCCAAATTTGAGAAACTTTGAGTGGAGGCGCTTGGTGGAATAGCCCTGTTTTATAAGTTTCTGCAACAATGTTTTGTGACGTTGATTAAAATCGTCACATTTAACACAGGATCTAGCAAATGCTACTAAGCGAGATATGTATACGCCATATGCAGGTCCCACTGGAATATTACTATCCAGAAAGGGATAGTTTACGATGTCGAAATTGTAATCATCTCTTTTGTCATAAAGTCGACGAGAGAGAATGCCCGCTTCATTTTTATAGAGATAGAGATCTAAATAAGATGTGCCTGTCGGGCTATCTGTAGTTTCCTTCAAATCCAGTGAAGGTGGATATATATATCCTTCACTACGTCATTTATATAGCGATTATCCACAGTGAGAAAGTACAACTGTACAATGAGACGCTTCAACGGTACATGACGTTCATGGACCAATACAAAACCCTCTCTACCTCAGCACCACCGCCACCACCACGTGACACACCGCCGACCTCAGCACCGCTCCAACCACCGCCATTACCAGGGATACCTACCACAGCCCCAAAGTGGGTGGAAGACGAAGTCCTGAAGAGTGTACCTGCCTCGTTCAAGAAACAAGCTGGCCTGGTATTACAACGGATGAAACAGAATCCTAACATGACTTGGAATGATAAAGGCGAACTACTGGTACAGAATCAAGTGGTTCCCGGTACCCATATGACGGATTTAGTGAATGACCTGATGCGTCAACGCAGGTCGCACGCGGATTCTCGAGGATGGGAGGTCTTCGCTCAAGGCTTGAAAGACATGCATGTACCACAGGAATTGGTGGGGAACCCCCAGCGCTGGGCCTGGATGCAGCGGACCCAGCAATCGCCGAGTGGCACACTATCTTCTTGGGAAGCCGAATGGGAACCGGAGTCACCCCCCAAAACACCTCCACATCTTTTCACGCCTTTAAAAAACTACCCTTGATCAAGACACCCCACATCTCCAGAGCCGTGACACGTAGCAAGCCACCGCGACGAACACGACGCCGGACACAACCGCCCAAGGCCTGGAACACCTATTAAAACCAACAGCAGCAGCAGGACAGCTCAGTCGCCATGTTTTACCTAACCCTACCCAGTAACAGTTCGCTGGATGTGTTTTCTGACAACACCTTGGCCAAGTACGTCACACAGTTACCGCAACCGTTGCATTTACTTGGACGATGGGAATGTGGCCTCGTGGATATCCAATATCCAATACACTCGTGGTACAACGTGCGAGCCAATGAAGTGTGGTACGAGGTGACCTACGAAGGAAAAGACACCCGACTCACCCTCCCCGAAGGCCAATACAATACTCTCAAGGAGTTCATGCAGGGGCTGCCAAGGCTGTTGCATTATAATTACAAGCGTCTAGTCCGTCATTCATAATCCAGCCGTCGTCCATTAGAGAATATCCGCGTCCATAATCCAAAGACCTATTCCATTTCCATATAACAGTATTAGCACCAAATTCAAAAGACAAAAGTATACATAAACATAGGCTTGTTTCCTGCAAGAGAGAAGCGGTCAACAATTTTCAATGATGCCGGCAAGACATCATGATGTTCCAAAATATCAAATCCGTATCGCTGATCAGTATTCTTAATCCATAATATTCGTTATAGAGTCGTCATCTAAAAATGATGTACCTCAGTCACGCTTTACGGGAGGTCACGAATGTTTCAAAACTCATCAAAACCTTTCCCTTCAAGAATCACGTGGACTTCGATTACAACGCACACAACGACAAGGCACAGATCATCCTCACCGCCAACGTGAGTGTCGTACTGAGTCCTATCCTACAGCAAATACTGGGTTTCGATCTACAGACGTTCGCTGGTCCCACCGCCCACCAAGGCCAGATCCCGATGGATATGAAGTCGGGTATGTACGGACTCTACGTCTACTCGGACGTGGTCGACAACCACATCGTGGGCGATATCAACACACCTCTGTTACGGGTGGTCCCCATTAAGAAGACGTATGGGGATCAAATCACCCACAGTTTCACCCACATGCTCTACCTACCCGTACGACAAACCGACATCAACACTATCAGGGTGGATATAAGAGATGCCACGGGACGACCAGTGGCATTCGAACGAGGAAAAGTGGTGCCGACACTTCATTTTCGACAAGCACATGCTCCCCACTTTGTATAATGAAGGTGCCTTACGAGTGCGATGCACGCAGCTATATGGACTATTATGCCCAACAGGCCGGGGTGGCTTTCCGGTCTTTAGCGGTGCACGCATGCAACGAGGACATGGTCTGGGGAACATACTCGGCAGCATTGTGAAAACGTTCCTGCCCTTGGTGACGCGTGGGGTGAAAGCAATCGGCAAACAAGCGGTACGCAGTGGACTGCAAGTGGCCGGTGATGTCTTGGGGGGTGCGGCACCCAAAGAATCCTTGAAACGGCGGGCCAAAGAAGCGGGAGGCGTCTTGGTGGCCAAAGCACAACGCACCGTTGGGAATAAAAGAGCTGCCCCACCGACACCACGCACCAGTCGACGACCCACCCAGCGACGACGCACATCGAAGAAGACAAAGGATATCTTTTCTTAAAACATGGCCTTAATCCACGCCGAGTCCTGCCCCTCCACCAACAGTGAATTTGATTTGTGGACCGTGCCGCCCACACAAACCAGTGTCGAACAAAGATTATGGGTGGAGCATCTCCCGCTCTCCAGCATCAACGAAACCGGGCCCATCGAGTTCACCATCAGTAATGCGGATAGGGCCTATGTGGATTTAGCCCATACCTACTTGTATGTGAAAGCCAAGGTGGTCAGTGGGGATGGCACCAGAATCGTCCAAGCTGCAACGGTGGGCCCGACGAATCTCTGGCTGCACTCGATGTTTCAGCAGGTGGATATTTTTCTCAGCGACAAACTCATCAGTGACTCCACCAACACGTACCCCTATCGAGCCTACATCGAGACACTGTTATCGTATGGCCGAGAGGCTAAAAATCTCAGCTGACAACCGCTTTATTCTACAGGGACACGCCCGAGCACATGGACACGGCGGACAATGGGGGATATAACAAACGGAAGGCTTTCACTGCGAACAGTGCCTCGGTGGATATGATGGGTCGACTGCATGCAGACATGTTCATGCAAGACCGGTACCTGTTGAACAAGATCCCCATCAAAATCCGACTGATACGGGCGCCTCCGACCTTCGCCTTAATGGCCACTAACGTAGAGGGGCATGTAGCGGACTATAAGATTGTCATCCAAGACGCAGTCCTGTATGTCCGAAAAGTGAAACCGAATCCAGCCGTTCAATTGGGACACATGAAAGCCTTGGAAACAAAACCAGCCCAGTACCCTATCCGACGTGTACAAACCAAAGTGTTCTCTATGCCTGCTGGAAATATGAGCGCCAACAAAGAAAACCTGTTCCTTGGGGAACTACCCAAGTGGTTGATCCTGGCCTGTGTGGAAAATACCAGTTTCAGCGGAGCCTACCCAGAGAATCCGTTTGACTTTAAACATTTCGGCATCAATTTTGTGGCCCTGCATGTGGATGGACATCAGGTGCCAGCCACGGCCTTAACCCCGAACTTTGGGCGGAGGAATTTCATTCGAGCCTATCAGAGCCTGTTTACAGCCACCGGTCAAATAAACCAGGACGAAGGCAATATGATCAGTCGGGAGGACTACGGGAACGGATACACGTTGTTCTGTTTCGATCTGACCCCCACCTTAGAGAACGACCATCAGCTGGCCCTGACCAAGCAAGGCAACTTACGGTTGGAAATCCACTTTGCACGAGCCCTGGCGACCACCGTCAATGTGATCTGCTACGCCGAGTTTGACAACATCATTCAAGTGGATAAGGCGCGCAACGTCCTGTGTGACTTCTCCACCTAACATGGATACAGACCAGATAACCACCGTGCTGGAGAATGACCCAGAGACACGTAGGGTCTTTCAAGGGTGTTCGCCCGAGATGTGTTTCCATTAGACCGTATGTATCCGGCTGCTTACGTTCTCAACACGGACCCGATGGATCGACCCGGTGAACACTGGGTGGCCGTGTACTTGACAGAACAGCAGGGGGAATACTTTGACCCGTACGGTCTGCCACCCCTCCATCCCGATTTAACAGACTTCATGGATGAAGGCACAGAGACGTGGTGTTGGAATAGTCAAACGTTGCAAAGCCTGACCAGTGGCGTGTGCGGACAATATTGCTTGTTTTACCTGTACCATCGATGCCGGGGAAGACCCTTATCTACGATCGTACAGATGTTTGACGAGTACCCCCAGGCCGAGGACCGCGATGTACTCGTCTATGACTGGGCCGCCCATCATTTCAATGTACAAGCCCCGTTCTGGGCTTAAGTTAATGACAAGCCCCTTGTTCTGGGCTTAAGTTAATGACAAGCCCCTTGTTCTGGGCTTAAGTTTACAAGCCCCTTGTTCTGGGCTTCAATGTACAAGCCCCTTGTTCTGGGCTTCAGTTAATTACAAGCCCCTTGTTCTGGGCTTCAGTTTTCACGTGGTTTTTCTCACGTTGTTGTTGTTCAGTGAATAAAAAAAAAAATGAGATCTCACCAAAAACCCCTGTCTTGTGTGTTTTATTCCTAATGCATCAATGCCCAATGTGGAGATTCAGTCAAACTGAAATCAGTGGTGTAGGATGGGGCCAAAATGTAACCCATCAAGTTTAGAATGCAAGAGCACTATAGTAAAAATAGAGAGCCAATGAAATCAGCCTACAGACCAAGTACGTGTCTTTGGTCTAGGTTTGGAGCGGGTATTTCATTGAGGTACGTGTATACGGTGAGTGAAGAGACTCGTCCAACACGTATAGATTATGTTGATGACTATAAGTTCTAGGTAACCCATCAAGGTTAGAATGCAAGAGCACTATAGTAAAAATAGAGAGCCAATGAAATCGGCCTACAGACCAAGTACGTGTCTTTGGTCTAGGTTTGGAGCGGGCATTTCATTGAGGTACGTGTATACGGTGAGTGAAGAGACTCGTCCAACACGTATAGATTATAAGTTCTATGAGCATAATGCATGAAAGTGGCTTTGAACACCGTATTAGCCAATCAGTGGCCTAGAATGGAGCCAAAGGAAACCCACCCATGTCCAGAAAAACATTACCCGGGTGTACAAGAACCCAGATGTAGGCGCGGACGTCAGCGAAAGCACACCGTGAATACCCCAATTCGATTGGCTGATTGTTCGACCGCTGATTGGTTCTTTTTCTCGACCGCTGATTGGCTCTTTTTCTCGACCGCTGATTGGCCCAAATGGAACTGCCCATCTTTCCCAGGTTCATCTAGAATCCCCCCACTTTTTTTGTGCCCAAGCTCTGACTATAGCGATGCCGCAACATTGTCTCATTGGACATTGGACCGTCTGACCTGGAGGTGACCCTTTGACCTTTTGACCCGCGTCCGCGCGCGCACTGCCGGGGATGACGCGCACTTCCGGAGAACTCGCGCGCGCGCTCGCGCTGCGGGGCGCTGGGGCGGGGCGGGAAAACACACCGGCGATTGAACATACGGACGTCTAAGAGGAAACATTAGGAACTCTTCTATGTTTGGAGGTAGTTTTTTAGTGAAAAACCCGGAAGTGACGTCATACAGGGTCCAGTTTTCGACACTAAGTGACCACATCCGACAAAATGGCCAGTTTTCGACACCGGATGTGCCGCCATCTTGAACATACGTGCCGCCATCTTGGATATGTCCCATAATGCACCGGGTCAAAATACTCTCTTCTGATTGGACGAGAGCTCTGGGACGGATTTGAAATACTCGCTTCTGATTGGACGAGACCTCCGCATTGCATCTGCGCATGCGCAGAATGATATTCCTACCGCACACCCAACCCATCAGATGCCCTTCACGAATGCTTCACTTTGATACCTCACTCGACCCCATTGGACTATTAGGGGCTCCCCTAGCTCCAAAACGTCTATTTCCATACCCTTGGGTCACCGCGCATGCGCAGAATGCCGATATTTCAACCCCACGCCCAGTCCATCAGATGCCCCTTCACGAATGCTTCACTTTGATACCTCATACGACTCCATTGGCCCATTAGGGACTCCCTAGCTCCAAAACCGCTATTTCCATACCCTTGGGCCACCGCGCATGCGCAGAATGCCGATATTTCAACCCCACACCCAGCCCATCAGATGCCCCTTCACGAATGCTTCACATCGATACCTCACTCGACCCCACTGGACCAGTAGTCAATCTCCTAGCTCCAAAAGGCTATTTTCATACCCTTTGGCCTCCGCGCATGCGCAGAATGCCGATAGTTCAACCCCGCGCCCAGCCCATCAGATGCCCCTTCACCTAACCTTCAATTTGATACCTCACTCGACCCCATCGGACCCTTAGGGGCTCCCCTAGCTCCAAAAAGGCTATTTTCATACCCTTCGGCCGCCGCGCATGCGCAGAATGACGATATTTCAACCCCACACCCAGCCCATTAGATGCTCCTTCACCCAACCTTCACTTTGATACCTCACTCGACCCCATCGGACCATTTTATCTAGGGACTACTTTTTCTCCGCGGAAGCTTTTTCCCGAGACCGAATCACCGCCAAAACCACGGCCAAACCGCATCACCGCGCATGAATACATTTTTTTTTTTTTTTTTTGCCGGAACTTTTTTTTTTTTTGTCAATGACGCGAATTCCCCCCCCCCCAATAACCCCCCAATGCCCGAGTTGTCTCCCTTGCATCCATAGTGTAGAGATGGCGCCACACCCTCGACATCTTGCTTTACAACAGGGCCGACAGCCGCCATCTTGCTTTACAACATGGCCCACCCTTTCCGAACATGCCCGAACATGCCCGAACCACGCCGCCATCTTGCTTTACAACATGGCCGACAACCCGAACATGTCCGAACATGTCCGAACCACTCCGCCATCTTGCTTTACAACATGGCCGACAGCCGCCATCTTGCTTTACAACATGGCCGACAGCCGCCATCTTGCTTTACAACATGGCCGACAGCCGCCATCTTGCTTTACAACATGCCCGACAACCCGAACATGCCCGAACATCCCCGAACCACGCCGCCATCTTGCTTTACAACATGGCCCACACCCGCCATCTTCATTTACAACATGACCCACACCTCAACCAATCAAATTCATCCTCACACTTACAGCTCAACCAATCAAAAGCCTCGTTACAAACCATCAAGTTGTGACGTCATAGTTACATCCGGGGAAAAAAAGCGCTATCTTGCTTAATGACTACTACTTACGCTGAATGTGGGAGAAAAGGGTCGGTGTGGACAAAATATTACTTAAATATGTAAAACGGGTCGATGGGCAAAATGTACCGACTGTTTAAATATCTAAGTGGGTAATTACTTGCAACTGCATTGTCCCTTTCATCGAAAAGCAACAAAAAAAAGAGGGTGGGGGGGGGGGAGGGACCGTTCAAATTGAACAAGTTCAATTCCTTATTAAGTTGGTGAAATATAAAATAAAACAACAGACTGCTTTAAGCCGAGAGAATGGGTCATCGTGTTGTATAACTAAAGAGAGAGGAGGCAGGAAACAGTTGAAAGCAGCGGATCGCCACATCTTCATGATTATTTTCAAAACCATTCGAGCAGGATGTGAGGATACGTACATGAGAGGGTGGTGTGTGTGTGTGTGGCAGAGTGAGTGAATATGATTTGGTGTTGCTTTCAGCACTATTTCAGAAGGGGGGGTGTAGATAGATATTCATTGGCAGTAATTATAAAATACCTATAAATTATTAGGATTTTTTTATATTACAATAAAATGTTTGATTAATCATGATACAGCATGTGATATGTGTACATGCTCTAGGAAATGTTGTGGGTGGAGGCATACCAGTTCTATATTGTTTATTAAAATATTAAAATGAGTGTGAAATTATGGGTAGCCAAACAGCAATGGGCGCAAAACAACACATTTTGCATAGTTTGCAGTAAATTGGACCCTGAAACCCCTATACTGCATTTGGAACAGGCCAGCCTCGGGTCAGCGTGGGGTCAACAATCCTCAGGCAGCTGAGCAATAGACGAGTTCATTATCTGGCGGGGGTCAATGGCTATAGCAAGAAAATAATATAAACGATTCAAGGAACAATTTACGAATAAACTACACAACATTTTGTCTTTCCGATAAAGTTCATTCACTAAAGAAGACAGCTGCAGCAGATTTCGTATTTCTGGGGCTAATTTGCTGCGTAATTTCCTAAAATTCACTCGCTGAACACTGAGACTCATCAGCGAAGGCCCACGAAGAGAGGCGCCATTTTGGATTCTCCGGGATCTCGTAAAGATTGGATATGGTGTAAAAAATGATGAAATTTGAGAGAGAGCTGAGCGATAATATGAAAAATATTGTTTAACCAATTCAGGTTGTTACTTTTACCGACTGATTAACATGCAAGTCGAACAGAGATACGTACCCAAGTAGGTAGAAATCCAACACCAAAGTCTTCTATCCAGCACATGTTGGACCCACAAAATTAAACCGGAAATGACGCTAAGATATTCTTACACAGAATTCCATTGGCTACAAGATGGTACTATTGACAGACAGATATTTTCATTGGCTCACCTTCGGAAAAATCGAGAAGCTGACGATATGTGTGAAAAAATGACGTCCATGCGCTGAAGCGGGTAGCGCATATTACGAAAGTTGATACGTTCAATTAACGATTTCTTATAGAAGTATCCTACACTGCAATAATTTTCATAATAAAAATAAAGCAGCATTCTCAGTAGAAAAACAAAAACCAATATTTTGGTAAGATTCCAAAAGTCTTATTGAAGAAAATACAAGATTTATACAAGTCAATAATGGACAAAAAACATATTTTCGCCCGACTACGGACAGTTCTACTGGAGTCCCTACAATTAGTCCAGTATAACGTGACACCAGGCGTTCTTTTTTAATATGCTGTTGTTTACTGACAAGCCATGGTAGTCACGTAGGCTTTCACAGTGAACGCAAATCAAACTACCTCCCCCAACATATGAGCGGGGAAAACCTTGATAGTTTCAAATACCAATACATACTGCACACATATCACGTAATTTCCAACTCTGACACGTCCAATAACACGAGGGTGCACCTTTTTTAGCCCACCATCATCAGATGGTGGGCTGTTCAAATCACTTTTCGTCCGTGGTCCGTCGTCCGTCCGTCGTCCGTCAGTCAGTCAGTCAGTCAGTCCGTCCGTAAACAATTCTTGTTACCGCGATTTCTCAGGAACTACTGCATGGATCTTTTTCAAATTTGGTACACAGGTTCCCCTCGGGGTCTAGTTGTGCAAGAAACCTTTTTTGGTCCGATTCGAAAATCCAATATGGCCACCAGGCAGCCATCTTGGATTTCCCCATGAAACCTTGTTACCGCGATTTCTCAGGAACTACCTCATGGATCTTTTTCAAATTTGATACACAGGTTTCCCTTGGGGTCTAGTTGTGCAAGAAACCTTTTCTGGTCCGATTCGAAACTCCAATATGGCCACCAGGCAGCCATCTTGGATTTCCCAATGTAACCTTGTTACCGCGATTTCTCAGGAACTACTGCATGGATCTTTTTCAAATTTGGTACACAGGTTCCCCTTGGGGTCTAGTTGTGCAAGAAACCTTTTCCGGTCCGATTCGAAAATCCAATATGGCCACCAGGCAGCCATCTTGGATTTCCCCATAAAAGCTTGTTACCGCAATTTCTCAGGAACTACGGCATGGATCTTTTTCAAATTTGGTACACAGGTGCCACATGGGGTCTAGTTGAGCAAGATACCCTTTCTCGTCCGATTCGAAAATCCAATATGGCCCCCAGGCAGCCATCTTGGATTTCCACATGAAACTTAGTTATCGCCATTTCTCAGTACTGCATGGATCTTTCTCAAATTTGGTACACAGATTCTCCTTAGGGTCTAGTTTTGCAAGATACCTTTTTCGGTCCCAATCGAAAATCCAATATGGCCAGAAGGCGGCCATCTTGGATTTCCCCATGAAACCTCGTTATCGCGATTTCTCAAGAACTACTGCATGGATCTTTCTCAAATTTGATACACAGGTTCGCCTTGGGGTCTAGTTGTGCAAGATGCCTTTTCTGGTCCGATTCGAAAATCCAATTTGGCCACCAGGCAGCCATCTTGGATTTCCCCAAGAAACTTTGTTATCGTCATTTCTCAGGAAGTACTGCATGGATCTTTCTCAAATTTGGTACACAGGTTCATCTTATGATCTAGTTGTGCAAGATACCTTTTTCGGTTCAAATTGAAAATGCAATATGGTCACCAGGCGGCCATCTTAGATTTCCCCATGAAACTTTGTTATCGTGATTTCTCAGGAAGTACTGCCTGAATCTTTCTTAAATTTGGTAGACAGGTTGCCCTTGTCGTCCAGCTGTGCAACATACCTTTCTGGTCCGATTCCTAAATCCAATATGTCCATCAGGCGGCCATCTTGGATTTCCCCATGAAACTTTGTTATTGCGATTTCTCAGGAACTACTGCATAGATCTTTATCAAATTTGGTACACAGGTTCCCTTTGTCGCCTAGTTGTGCAAGATACCTTTTCTGGCCCGATTCGAAAATCCAATATGGCCACTAGGCGCCCATCCTGGATTTCCCAATGAAACTTTGTTATCGTAATTTCTCAAGAAGTACTGCACGGATCTTCCTCAAATTTGGTATAAGATTCCCCTTGTGGCCCAGTTGTGCAAGATACCTTTTTTGGTCAGATTCAAAAATCCAATATGGTTGCCATGTGGCCATCTTGAATTTCCCCTTGAAACACTGTTATCTTGAATTCTCAGAAAATATTTCATGAATCTTTCTGAAATTTGGTACACAGGTCCCAGATGGGGCCTAGTTGTGCAAGATAGCTTTATCGGTCCGATTCGAAATTACAAGCGTCTAGTCCGTCATTCATAATCCAGCCGTCGTCCATTAGAGAATATCCGCGTCCATAATCCGAAGACCTATTCCATTTCCATATAACAGTATTAGCACCAAATTCAAAAAGACAAAAGTATACATAAACATAGGCTTGTTTCCTGCAAGAGAGAAGCGGTCAACAATTTTCAATGATGCCGGCAAGGCATCATGATGTTCCAAAATATCAAATATCGAAAATCCTATTAATACGGTATTCCCGAGTTGTGACCTTGCATCACAAGAGTCGGTGGATCAAACGGTGGGGCATATTCTATATATTGACTATAGAGAATATCCATATCTTCACTTTCCATATCAAGGAGTTCAAATAATTCGGAATTAAAATGTATTTAGTCCATGCAGTCTGCCGGCGGGTCAGCTACATGAGGGACGTCACTCTTGTGACACAATGTCATAACTCGACAACTGTAAACTACTGCATGTTTCGATCCATGGGAAATAATCAAGATTCAGACACTTTCAAATTCGAAGTTTCAACATTACTGCGCGGACGGGATGCCTTCAGTATTAAGTATTGTACCATCTTACTATTTTCGAGCATGGTATCTTGAAAGAGATATCTCAAACTAGTCCAGTAAACAGAACAGAATTAGCATTCGTTCCAAATTATAAAATCTTAAGTATGCCAAATGTCAAAGAGCTTTTTCTTCGCTTCCAGTACCAAATGATGACACGTGCAAAAAAAATTAATAAAATAAAAATACTACAAAACGAAGACGAAGGATCCTCCGTACATGTACATTCACTTTCAGGCTAACTTTGCTCATTTCTCTTGTACTATAACAACCGACATCAGTTCACTTTCTAGAAATCTTGAAACTTCTGAAACTTAGAAAGATTATATCTTGGTATTTTCCAGTGTCCCTTTTTTGATCTTTTTCGCTCAGATTCGAAATTCTGTAAACAAAATTACAACTCAATCGTCTTAGTAACAATGGACAAAAAGATCCTCTTGTCATTAGCTTACAATTATCGGACAATGGTGGGCGCCAAGATCCTTCAGGATCTCTCGTTATCTGGAGACTTTCCTCTGTGCGATCAATCTTTTCTCGCAATATGGCGACAAAAGAAAAGACTTTGACCCTTATCCTTATATGGGTATATCACGTGCTCACTAAACTGCTCGCACCGTACGCAATGTTTGGGGGAACTCCCTGGGCCATCAAGGGGCCTTCTGGAATTATCATATTACGTTACAGAGTATCATTGAATAACAATTAAACGGCCGTGTTGCGATCAAACTGGTACAATGGAATAAAGACCATGGTACCAAACCGAAACAATTAGATTTCCCGTATCCAGTCGGAAGGCACACAATGTGTTTGAGCCGGACAACGTGTGTACAATTGCTTGGATTTGCTCTTCCTTCAAATTATACCCCAAACGTCTTTTACACCTGTCTTCATATCGCTTTACAACTTCCTCTCTGGACATATTGATAACTACTGGAGGTCACACACGACGGTGTATATGGCGAAAGATAGGGCAGTGTTTTTCTTTATATATTGTGAGAAATACAACGGTCATTGAGGAATTGTGAACGAATGTGTGAAGGAAAAGCTGCAGAAATCCGTGCTGTCTTTATTCCATTGTACCAGTTTGGTCGCAACACGGCCGTTTAATTGTTATTCAATGATACTCTGTAACGTAATATGATAATTCCAGAAGGCCCCTTGGTGGTCCAGGGAGTTCCCCCAAACATTGCGTACGGTGCGAGCAGTTTAGTGAGCACGTGATATACCCATATAAGGATAAGGGTCAAAGTCTTTTCTTTTGTCGCCATATTGCAAGAAAAGATTGATCGCACGGAGGAAAATCTCCAGATAAAAAAGGTGCACCCTCGTGTTATTGGAGGTGTCAGAGTTGGAAATTACGTGATATGTATGCAGTATGTATTGGTATTTGAAACTATCAAGGTGAGTGGGCAGGGAAATTCTTTATTTTTTTTTCATTTTGGGCCATTTTTCCCGCTCATATGTTGGGGGAGGTAGTTTGATTTGGGTACTGGTCATTTCGTACCCAAACCACTTCGTACCCAACCACTTCGTACCCAGTCGTTTTCGTACCCTAACCTTTTCGTACCCTGACGTTTTCGTACCCTAACCTTTTCGTACCATATACAATAAAACCTTTTCAGACTCAAGTGTATTCGTATTAAACATTGTGAACATGATAACTGAAGATATAAATATAAAAAAAATATACTGTTCAAGTGTTGGAGATTGATTTCCAACTAAAAATACTTTGTTTATACGACCGATACTACGGGAGAGTCGTACGGTCATCAGACGACTTCGTTCGTCCGTTCAGGGAGTGAATACTGTTCACTTTGGTGTTCACGGACATAACATCAAGATTTGTAAGCTGATTAAAAGTTCTTGACAATGGTCAGATCAATCAGATAAAAAAAAAATGAAACAAAGACCATTATTCAAGTTAATACATATATTTTTTATTAGAATGGCACGGAGCATGCACAACATCTCCAATCCAAAAGCTCCTCCTCTCCTTTCAAAATCCGTCTGTAAAACTCCCGAGTGATGCCAGTCCCACATGTACGATAGTAGTAGGTAGCGCGCAAATGGAGGGAATTTTCACCCGGATGTAACTATGACGTCACAATTGGTGGTATGTAGGCGTGATTCTGATTGGCTGGTGGGGGGTGGGAGGCGTGGTCTGATTTTTTGATTGATGTGGTGGGAGGTGGGTACAAGATGGCGGCCAGTTTTTGTGTCGTGTGGTGGTCCAGTGTCAGTCAGTGCATGGTGGGTTCAAAATGGCGGCCAGTGTTTGTGTCGTGTGTGGTGTGGGTACAAGATGGCGGCCAGTTTTTGTGTCGTGTGGTGTGGGTACAAAGTGTGGTGTGGGTACAAGATGGCGGCCAGTTTTTGTGTCCTTTTTGGTGTGGGTACAAGATGGCGGCCAGTTTTTGTGTCGTGTGGTGTGGGAGGTGGGTACAAGATGGCGGCCAGTTTTTGTGTCGTGTGTGGTAGGAGGTGTTACCAAGATGGTGTGTCGTGTGTGGTAGGAGGTGTGACCAAGATGGTGTGGGTCCAAGATGGCGGCCAGTTTTTGTGTCGTGTGTGGTAGGAGGTGTGACCAAGATGGTGTGGGTCCAAGATGGCGGCCAGTTTTTGTGTCGTGTGTGGTGTGGGACCAAGATGGCGGCCAGGTTTTGTGTCGTGTGTGGTAGGAGGTGGGTACAAGATGGTGTGGGTACAAGATGGCGGCCAGTTTTTGTGTCGTGTGTGGTAGGTGGGACCAAGATGGATGGGTCCAAGATGGCGGCCAGTTTTTGTGTCGTGTGTGAGTGTGGGTACAAGATGGCGGCCAGTTTTTGTGTCGTGTGGTGGGAGGTGGATAGAAAAACGTATAAAAGGAGTGGCGGTTTTTAGGGTAGGGGTGTATTTCAATCTGACTTACCTGACCTGTCTGCTTGCCTGCCTGCCTGCCTCCCTGCCTGCCTGCCTGCATTCTGCCTGTGTGGAATGCATGTACTGACTTGGTTCTGGGTTTTTTCCATCACGGTTGTGCGCAGGTGTATGACGTCACTTCCGGTCTGCGTGAATCGGGCGTGACCTGGGACTATGGGATGCATGTACTCACTTGGTTCTGGGTATTTGTCATCACGGGGAGGTCACGTGAGCAGTTCAAGATCTGACTTACCTGACCTTTGACAGCCAATCAGAAGCGAGTATTTTGACCTCGTCTGCCTGTATGGAATGCATGTACTGACTTGGTTCTGGTTTTTTTCCATCACGGTTGTGCGCAGGTGTATGACGTCACTTCCGGTCTGCGTAGTTCCTTCACCTTCAATTTGATACCTCACTCGACCTCATTGGACCACTAGGGGCTCTCCTAGCTCCAAAAAGGCTATTTTCATACCCTTTTGGCCGCCGCGCATGCGCAGAATCACCCTATTTCAACCCACACCCAGTCCATTAAATCCCCCTTCACCTCATCTTCAATTTGATACCTTACTCGACCCCATTGGACCATTAGGGCCTCTCCTAGCTCCAAAAAGGCTATTTTCATACCTTTCGGCCTTCGCGCATGCGCAGAATCACCCTAATTCAAGCCCACACCCAGTCCATCAGATGCTCCTTCACGTCACCTTCAATTTGATACCTCACTCGACCCGATTGGCCCATTAGGGACGCCTCTAACCCCAAAAAGGCTATTTTCATAGCCTTCGGCCTTCGCGCATGCGCAGAAAATTCAAAATAGCCTTTTTTGGAGTTAGGGCAGCCCCTAGTGGTCCAATCGGGTCGAGTGAGGTATCAATGTGAAGCATTTCACGTCAGCTTCAATTTGATACCTCACTCGACCCACTACCTCCAAAATAAAAAAAATGAAGATTGATATCATGATATCAACCTTCAAAATAGCCTTTTTGGGGTTAGAGGCGTCCCTAATGGTCCAATCGGGTCGAGTGAGGTATCTATGTGAAGCATTTCACGTCAGCTTCACTTTGATACCTCACTCGACCCACTACCTCCAAAATAAAAAAAAAATGAAGATTGAAGATTGATATCATGATATCAACCTTCAAAATAGCCTTTTTGGAGCTAGGGGAGCCCCTAATGGTCCAATCGGGTCGAGTGAGGTATCAATGTGAAGCATTTCACGTCAGCTTCAATTTGATACCTCACTCGACCCACTATCTCAAAAATAAAAAAAATTTCACCGAAAGGCTCTTTATATACTACTCTTGTGTGTAGATTTTTTTTGAATTTTTTTTTTTTGGAAAAAGGATGATGGGAGCTGGTGTTATTTTTGTGTGCTTTTGGAAAGAAGTTTTCTCTTCCGGAAAGATGATTGGCTCTGAAAAGAGCCTTTGATAGTGTGATACGACACTTAGGCGCTATAGATTCGCTTCACCCCTCCTACATGTTTCCTGCAAATGGGGCACTTTATCTTCAGATGGGACTCTCCGGCATCAACGCAGCGACACATAGCACCTTCACACTTCCATCCTGTCGATTTCTTCATCCTGTTGTTGTTGTCTTTGCAATCGTCTATCTTCTTCTGTGCGTATATTTTGCCGAAGTTCTTCTGTACTGCGTATTAACGTGGCTTCGTCTTCTATAACCTGCTGAAAACTTGTCGTTATCATCATTCCATTAGCTTCTTCAATGCTAACTAGCTCCCTGTGTTCTGTAGCCGCAGCAGCGGCATTTCTCGGGTCCCTAGGCGGATGGTGTGTAAACAGGGCTCGTCTTCTGGAACTCATGATTGTCTTTGTGAATAAATGTCAAATATACACTGTGAATATACATGTTATTTATAGTTTAGACGGCTGTGGTGGGTACAAGATGGCGGCCCGTTTTTGTGTCGTGTGTGGTGTGGGTACAAGATGGCGGCCAGTTTTTGTGTCGTGTGTGGTAGGAGGTGGGTACAAGATGGATGGGTACAAGATGGCGGCCAGTTTTTGTGTCGTGTGGTGTGAGGTGAGTGTCAGTCAGTGCAAGATAGATGTGGGTACAAGATGGCGGCCAGTTTTTGTGTCGTGTGGTGTGAGGTGAGTACAACATGGCGGCCAGTGTCAGTCAGTGCAAGATAGGTTTGCCCACAGTGTTTTTTTGCTGTGTTACTTAAGCATAAAAATTTCTTAAGCATAAAAATTTCCTATTTTTTTCGATAAATCCGTTTCAATTTTCACGGAATTATTATAACACTGTAATCCATAGTTTACACGTATTTGTTTAGCCAAGAAAATCAATTTTATTTCCAATGTACCTGGTGTTTTAACATGGATAAATAGATGGTAGTGTGGCGAAAATTTAAATTATTACCTACTCAGTACATATTATGGTTAATTTTAAAATTAGTTCGATTTGCAGAATGTAAACAAACACCCACATTCTGAAGCCTCACTAACACAGCCCGCTTTGTTTATTTTTGGTGTTTTATCGTCTGCCGGTAATTTTGACATCGTTTTGGCAAGACATTTCAAGACCCCCCCCCTACGGACATTTTTGTAAGTTTAACCCATTTATAAATTTTCTACGGAAAATTCCTGTAGGAAATAGGAAGTACATATATAGGAGAACATTGTCCTGACGTAAGAAGTTTGTACGTTTCATATTTACGGAAAAATAGATTTTTATATTTGAGTCGGCTTTTCGCGCACACCATAGCAGCCTATACTAAACAACTGTCAACTTCGTTTTAGTGCGTCACAAAAAAGTGCGCGAATGAACTATTTCTAAATAATTTCATGACGAATTCTCCTAAGGTTAGAAAGTACAGATATTTTATGATTTAGTCCTGAAGTACCAGCTCGTAAGATGTTCTAATTGTTGAGATATTAATTTGTGAAGTTTGACAATTTTCTGTCTTCGAGCTTCGGACGGCCGCCATATTGGTGATATTTGTTCAGCCGAGTGTTAGTTTGTCGTGATAGACAACCGATAATTAATCATATTTAGAGATATATTTCTCAAGACAACCTTGCATCCAATGAAAATATAAGTGTTAAGGCTTACCTTGCTAGCCAGATTGCTGCCTAAGAGGTGTTATTTTTCAATAAAGCGGCATTTGTTCCCGCCGATGCGATGTAAAGCCAACAAATGTGTACGTGTCGTTGCTCATGGCAACGCAACAGCTGTTCGCTTAAGGGGTCGACTCCACTTACCGGCCTACGGCCAAATGCCCTGCATAGACAAATCTATTATAAATACTCCTAACAAATGAATATGACTAAAATGAATGACATTTAATAGTACAATTCCTACCCGTCACATATTATAGTTTGTTGTCGATGTTGATGATCTAATTGGTTCAATATCCTGTAGATTCCAATGTTATTCATACGTTATGACTTTTGTCTAATCCTTCATTCAATATTAAGCCGTCGTCTTTTAAAGATTTTTCTCGTCCATAATCCAAAGACAGCATTAGCACCAAACAATTTTAAGCTGTGGTGCCCATTTGGTCAAACATGGTGTTGGAAGAAAACGCTGTAAATGGTTAGCCAGAGGAAAGATAACATGATCTTCTAGTGCAAAACTGGCAAGGTTACCCTTGGATCAGACTAAAGATTTGACGCCAGCATTTCATCACCTTTGTACCAGATAACTTTAGAAATTTATAGCCATCTATACGCTTTGGTGCAAGGGAGACAACTCGGACTAGACCAATTCCCAGGCGAAGATCATGTCCCGCTATATTTGGCCTGTATGGGTATAGGGGTGATCGGTTTTTTTTATGGCTTTTACTATGAGCTATGAGGTTGATCATGTAGAATACGATGGAAAAAAATTTGAAAGTACCGAAAATAATAATAAAAATAAAAAAATCGGCGAGTAGTAGACGAAGGGAAAATTGGCAAGTACTGACCATGCCCCAGACTACTTCATAGGCATATCACGGCCTTAAGGCCTATGTAAGATGTAATCTACTTCACAGTTTAGTAGTATAAAAAGCGCAAGTCCTATTGACCTTCTCCCTTCCAAAGAAATAAAATCGGCTCTATTTTACAGGAGTATATACGCAGGTGACGTGGGTTGTCACGTCACTTCCGGGTTTTCACTAAACATAGAAGAGTTCCAATTTTTTCCCTTAGACGTCCGTATGTTCATCCTCCAAACCCACAAGAGTTCCAATGTTCAACCGCCAGGGTGTTTTCCCGCCCCAGCGCCCCGCAGCGCGCGCGCGCGTCATCCCGCGTCATCCCCGGCAGTGCGCGCGCGCGCGCGGACGCGGGTCAAAAGGTCAAAGGGTCACCTCCAGGTCAGACGGTCCAATGTCCAATGAGACAATGTTGCGGAATCGCTATAGTCAGAGCTTGAGCACAAAAAAAGGGGGATTCTAGATGAACCTGGGAAAGATGGGCAGTTCCATGTGGACCAATCAGCGGTCGAGAAAAAGAGCCAATCAGCGGTCGAGAAAAAGAACCAATCAGCGATCGAACAATCAGCCAATCGAATTGGGTATTCACGGTGTGCTTTCGCTGACGTCCGCGCCTACATCTGGGTTCTTGTACACCCGGGTAATGTTTTTCTGGACATGGATGGGTTACCTTTGGCTCCATTCTAGGCCACTGATTGGCTAATAGAACTTATAGTCTTAATCTATACGTGTTGGACGAGTCTCTTCACTCACCGTATACACGTACCTCAATGAAATGCCCGCTCCAAACCTAGACCAAAAACACGTACTTGGTCTGTAGGCTGATTTCATTGGCTCTCTATTTTTACTATAGTGCTCTTGCATTCTAATCTTGATGGGTTACCTAGAACTTATAGTCATCAACATAATCTATACGTGTTGGACGAGTCTTTTCACTCACCGTATACACGTACCTCAATGAAATGCCCGCTGCAAACCTAGACCAAAAACACGTACTTGGTCTGTAGGCTGATTTCATTGGCTCTCTATTTTTTACTATAGTGCTCTTGCATTCTAAACTTGATGGGTTACATTTTGACCCCATCCTACACCACTGATTTCAGTTTGACTGAATCTCCACATTGAGCATTGATGCATTAGGAATAAAACACACAAGACAGGGTTTTTTGGTGAGATCTCATTTTTTTTTTTTTTTTATTCAGTGAACAACAACAACGTGAGAACAACCACGTGAAAACTCAAGCCCAGAACAAGGGGCTTGTAATTAACTGAAGCCCAGAACAAGGGGCTTGTACATTGAAGCCCAGAACAAGGGGCTTGTAAACTTAAGCCCAGAACAAGGGGCTTGTCATTAACTTAAGCCCAGAACAAGGGGCTTGTCATTAACTTAAGCCCAGAACGGGGCTTGTACATTGAAATGATGGGCGGCCCAGTCATAGACGAGTACATCGCGGTCCTCAGCCTGGGGGTACTCGTCAAACATCTGTACGATAGTAGATAAGGGTCTTCCCCGGCATCGATGGTACAGGTAAAACAAGCAATATTGTCCGCACACGCCACTGGTCAGGCTTTGCAACGTTTGACTATTCCAACACCACGTCTCTGTGCCTTGATCCATGAAGTCTGTTAAATCGGGATGGAGGGGTGGCAGACCGTACGGGTCAAAATATTCCCCCTGCTGTTCTGTCAAGTACACGGCCACCCAGTGTTCACCGGGTCGATCCATCGGGTCCGTGTTGAGAACGTAAGCAGCCGGATACATACGGTCTAATGGAAACACATCTCGGGCGAACACCCCTTGTAAAGACCCTACGTGTCTCTGGGTCATTCTCCAGCACGGTGGTTATCTGGTCTGTATCCATGTTAGGTGGAGAAGTCACACAGGACGTTGCGCGCCTTGTCCACTTGAATGATGTTGTCAAACTCGGCGTAGCAGATCACATTGACGGTGGTGGCCAGGGCTCGTGCAAAGTGGATTTCCAACCGTAAGTTGCCTTGCTTGGCCAGGGCCAGCTGATGATCGTTCTCTAAGGTGGGGGTTAGATCGAAACAGAACAACGTGTATCCGTTCGCGTAGTCCTCCCGACTGATGAAATTCCCTTCGTCCTGGTTGATTTGACCGGTGGCTGTAAACAGGCTCTGATAGGCTCGAATGAAATTCCTCCGCCCAAAGTTCGGGGTTAAGGCCGTGGCTGGCACCTGTTGTCCATCCACATGCAGGGCCGCAAAATTGATGCCGAAATGTTTAAAGTCAAACGGATTCTCTGGGTAGGCTCCGCTGAAATTGGTATTTTCCACACAGGCCAGGATCAATCGCTTGGGTAGTTCCCCCAGGAACAGGTTTTCTTTGTTGGCGCCCATATTTCCAGCAGGCACAGAGAACACTTTGGTTTGCACACGTCGGATAGGGTACTGGGCTGGTTTGTTTCCAAGGCTTTCATGTGTCCCAATTGAACGGCTGGATTCGGTTTCACTTTTCGGACATACAGGACTGCGTCTTGGATGACAATCTTATAGTCAGCTACATGCCCCTCTACGTTAGTGGCCATTAAGGCGAAGGTGGGAGGCGCCCGTATCAGTCGGATTTTGATGGGGATCTTGTTCAAGAGGTACCGGTCTTGCATGAACATGTCTGCATGCAGTCGACCCATCATATCCACCAAGGCACTGTTCGCAGTGAAAGCCTTCCGTTTGTTATATCCCCCATTGTCCGCCGTGTCCATGTGCTCGGCTGTGTCCCTGTAGAATAAAGCGGTTGTCAGCTGAGATTTTTTAGCCTCTCGGCCATACGACAACATTGTCTCGATGTAGGCTCGATAGGGGTACGTGTTGGTGGAGTCACTGATGAGTTTGTCGCTGAGAAAAATATCCACCTGCTGAAACATCGAGTGCAGCCAGAGATTCGTCGGGCCCACCGTTGCTTGGTCAGCGATTCTGGTGCCAGCTCCATTGACCACCTTGGCTTTCACATACAAGTAGGTATAGGCTAAATCCACATAGGCCGTATCCGCATTACTGATGGTGAACTCGATGGGCCCGGTTTCGTTGATGTTGGAGAGCGGGAGATGCTCCACCCATAATCCTTGTTCGACACTGGTTTGTGTGGGCGGCACGGTCCACAAATCAAATTCACTGTTGGTGGAGGGGCAGGACTCGGCGTGGATTAAGGACATGTTTTAAGAAAAGATATCCCGGGTCTTCTTGGATGTGCGTCGTCGCTGGGTCGATCGTCGACTGGTGCGTGGTCTCGGTGGGGCAGCTCTTTTATTCCCAACGGTGCGTTGTGCTTTGGCCACCAAGACGCCTCCCGCTTCTTTGGCCCGCCGTTTCAAGGATTCTTTGAGTGCCGTACCCCCCAAGACATCACCGGCCACTTGCAGTCCACTGCGTACCGCTTGTTTGCCGATTGCTTTCACCCCACGCGTCACCAAGGGCAGGAACGTTTTCACAATGCTGCCGAGTTCCCAGACCATGTCCTCGTTGCATGCGTGCACCGCTAAAGACCGGAAAGCCACCCCCGGCCTGTTGGGCATAATAGTCGGCATAGCTGCGTGCATCGCACTCGTAAGGTACTTTCATTATGCAAAGTGAGGAGCACGTGCTTGTCGAAAATGAAGTGTCAGCACCACTTTTCCTCGTTCGAATGCCACCGGTCGTCCCGTGTCATCTCTTATATCCACCGTGATCGTGTTGATGTCGGTATGTCGTACGGGCAGGTACGATATGGTTGAAACTGTGGGTGACTTGACCTCCATACGTCTTTTTAATGGGGACCACCCGTAACAGAGGTGTGTTGATATCGCCCACGATGTGGTTGTCCACCACGTCCGAGTAGACGTAGAGTCCGTACATACCCGACTTCATATCCATCGGCATCTCGCCATGGTGTTGGGTGGGACAAGCGAACGTCTGTAGATCGAAACCCAGCATTTGCTGTAGTGTAGGACTGAGTTTCACATTCACGGTATCGGTGACGGTAAGCTGTGCCTTGTCGTTGTGTACGTTGACATCGAAGAACACGTTTCTCTTGAAGCGCAAGGCTATCAGGCGTGCTGCACTATCCGTCACCCCCCGTAGCGCCTTATCATGCAACAGTCTTGACAGCCCACCCATGAACTCCTTGGGAGTATCGTATTGGCCTTCGGGCAGGGTGAGTCGGGTGTTTTTGCCTTCGTAGGTCACCTCGTACCACACTTCATTGGCTCGCACGTTGTACCACGAGTAAGGGTATTGGACATCCACGAGGGCACATTCCCCGCGTCCAGGTAAATGTAACGGTTGCGGTAACTGGGTGACGTACTTGGCCACGGTGTTGTCAGGAAACACATCCAGCGAACTGTTACTGGGTAGGGTCAGGTAAAACATGGCGACTGAGCTGTCCTGCTGCTGCTGTTGGTTTTAATAGGTCTTCCAGGCCTTGGGCGGTTGTGTGCGGCGTCGTGTTCGTCGCGTTGACTTGCTACGTGTCACGGCTCTGGAGATGTGGGGTGTCCTGATCGAGGGTGGTGTTTTAAAGGTCTGAAAAGAAGGTGCCCGTTGTGATGGTGGTGGAGTTTTGGGGGGTGACTCCGGTTCCCAGTCGGCTTCCCAAGAAGGTTGTGGTGAGAGTCGTGGTGCGCGACTCGGCGATTGCTGGGTTTGCTGCATAAAGGCCCAGCGATGGGGGTTCCCCACCAATTCCTGTGGTACATGCATGTCTTTCAAGCCTTGAGCGAAGACCTCCCATCCTCGAGGATCGGTGTGCGATCTGCGTTGACGCATCAGATCATTCACTAAATCCGTCATGTAGGTGCCGGGGACCACCTGATTCTGTACCAGGAGTTCGCCTTTATCATT
>JAVTVY010003062.1:0-32280 GCA_036873755.1 Hanleya hanleyi | reverse complement strand
CTAAATCCCTAAGAAATTTGTATTTTCACAAGAAAACTGGGATTGGCACATGAAAAGTTAATGCCGTTTATGATGCTTATTCATATCTCTGGAAAGTCCAATTCCATTTTAGTTTGACTGGAAGGTAACGCCAGAATGTGGATCTAGTGTGTAGGTCCCAAAGATCTCCAGTGAAACAAGTCCATGAGCACCAGTCTTAATGCTCTACCAGCTGATCTAAGGGGAAATTCTCAATAACTCCGATGGTAAAGAATTGAACTTGTAATCCATGAGTAAACGATTTGAGCTACATTATGACATTGGTCACATTCAGCATTGTGGTACACACACTACCGAAAGTTGCTGGGGCATTATATAGCCCAAAGGGCATCCGAATATATGCATGTCGTCCTCTGTGTCCCACTCTAAAGACCGTCACCTCAATCTCTCCTGCTGATACTAGCCAGGCGTCAATTGTTCCCATCTCTTACATATCTCGCCGCAATCACCCCCCAAAAAAATCACCAACAACCTGCCTCGATTCATGGTGTACCACTATTGCAAACTATGCATGGGTGTATCTTCTATTGTTTTAGACGAGGCGTACTGGAATAACCTCAATATGAATATTTAGGGATTCACAAACTTTGGGTCCTCTGCAAAATTGTGGTGTTGTGGTCGCAAAGTTGTTGTTTGACGGAAATGATTGAGATAAAACATTTCCTGGTAAGAAGCAGCTAATATCCAACGATTTTTGGTAAAATTCTCACACTTTTACATCTATTTTATGGTGTTGAGAACTCGTCAACAAAACAATTTGCGCCCATCAAACAATGTTTTGATGCAACAAACTATTATACTGGCCTAAAGACATCTGAATTCCCTTCTTGAAAACCGTTTCTAACAGCCGATCAGTGCCACTAATCTGCACCTACTCACTTCGGTACTCTATTCTTGCACGGGAACCTGCGGTGGGCTCTGGGAGAGTATTTGCTGGACAAGTCTGGTTCTACGACAATTTTGTCGGATAACTTCGTCAGAGGACGAACAGCTTGAGTGGACCTGGTTGCTCTCACTTTGGGAAGGGGAGTCTTTTTCTCACGGACTGTTCAAAATAACATTTTATGTCAGAGTTTGTTATTCAGTAGGAGCCAGATTTACACGCAACATTAAAAGGGTGGTGAAAACGATGTCACATGACCCCCCCCCCCCCCCACACAGACAAATATACTGTCTGTATATTTCTTAAACATCACAAGAACCAAAAGATTTATATCCCAGCCACGCTTTGATTGGAGCTGTTCATGTGGACATATTGAATTGACATGACCACACGGACCCTAGCACCCGCTTGAGCGTCAAAAAAGACCTGAAAAAAGAACCCATGATGTAATAGATCTATCAAGTCATCTGTTGGAAAATGATGAACTATGTGACCGCCAGATTGTAAAAAAAAAACCGGCCCAAACGAGTCCGTGTTCATTGAATGCAAGTTCGTATTCAGAACAAATGCCTGTGAGGTCCGATGTTTACAAGTCCAAAAACTACAATCACAATGATTTGTACAGAGGGCAAGCCTTGGGGACGAAACGTCCACCAGCAGAATCTCACCGTAACCGGTAAGTTGTTCATATGTAACAGTAGATTTAGGAACTTAGCATGCTGAGCTAAAAATCTATCAAAGTAGATTTCGGTACTTGATATAAATTAAAATTTTCATATTAAGTTTTCATAGGCGTGCTCAATGGTTATTTTACGCAATGGTTATAAACTTCCCCACAATACCACTGCGTAAAATAACCATTCAGCACGCATATGAACACATTATTTCTATTCTATTGCACCCACCCAAATTTGTTATCAACAAAGATTATAATGAAAGGTTGAAAACATATTTTAAACTTTGGTAAGCTTTCTCTCCTTAAAAAAATATCGTCCACTGATATTGGCACGATGCTCCCGTCCCGGTCGACATCGTGCCAATGTCAGTGGACGAGTTTATGTGGTCTCTCAAATGGAGAGTTATTCGGTGAACTGAGCCAGGCTCTGTGGAAATACTTGGATTTAGGTCAATTTGTGTCGCTTTGTTAATCAGTTTCACGATGAAAAGAGCAAATAAACTCGAGAAAGAAATTCCATCTTGTAATTTATTTGTGTGTTTATTCGATTGTATGAAAGAAGCAACAGGAACATGATAATGTGATGTCTAGCACTGTAATATCACTTGTCTTCATTGCACCATGTAAGCGTCCTGTCTGTGTCTTGTGCGCTGTCCTCAGTGTTTTATAGGGTGGATGGAGGGTGTCTGGTTCCATGCTGCTTCAAAGATTTCTTCTTTGAAGTAGCAGGAACACAACTGGGCTGGGTGGTGCTTAGTTGGTTCGTGGTGATATAGCTGAAATATTGTTGAAAGCGACGTTAAATTCTATTCACTCACTCACTCACTCACTCATGCGATTGTATGAATCCGACGACCCCTTCTTCTCCCGCCTTGTAAAATAGAATCTCCCAATAAACACCTGCACTTGACACATGTACATTTCACACAACCATGCTAAAACACTCAATAATTGCACGATTAGCAAGTTATAGACACAAGTGTTATAGAATTGAAAATTATTTAATACATTGAGAATCCTTGGAATAGAGGTAACATTGTGTTTCTTGGTACGTGTAGGTGTAGGTTGGTATGGTGACCGATGCCTAACGAAATTCATATCTTTTTCTATGTTTTACCGTAACGAATATTTGAGTCGTACAATTGGCAGAGGTATGCTGCCATGCAGGAATGTAATGTGTGATGAATATCGTATCAAGTTAAGGTTAACATGATCAAGGTATTGGAGTCAAGATAAAGAGTTTGACGTTCCACATGCATGTAGCATGAGCTATACTTTTAACCTCGTGGTAGTAGTTGTCTGTTAAAGGCATTCTTCCTGTAGTTTTATATCATTTATTTTCATCATATTATCTGTAAAGTTAACTAACGACATGACTACTGAAGGTGTCCCTTTGCTGCATATCGAGGTCTATCAACGAATAAGACACCAATTTGTTTCAAACAACATCTCTGTCTTTCATGGGAGATATTCAGAGGCAGCCTCAAGTCGTTTCCATTAAGGTTGTATGCATGGCTCATTCAGGTGAGAAAGAATTTGCGCGTCATAATCCAATGGCCTAATTCATATAATAACATTAGCACCAAATTGAAAGGATGAATCACAGTATACATAAAACAAGGCTATTTTTCTGCAAGATAGTAGCAGTCAACAAGCCATATAATCTCCTGATTATACCTGTTAACATTCGCAACAGAAACTCGGGGAGCAATTTTACATCCGAAACTGTCCTTTCTATACTACTCCCCGTGTGTACATGCGGGCATTACTCTCAGTCTGATCCAGCCGATAAGACCTTCAATAGGATATCAAACAAGCCACCTTTGGGCCATATGTAACCCACAACTCACAAATCATTTCTCTATACACATCTGAAACTGCCCTTCTCCACTAGATATTACTACTCGCCGAGTGCGCTTGTGCGTATCACCGCAGTCTAAAAAAGGTACCAACAATCACACAAGTTCAAGGGGACTGGAAGTTATTTCTGGAAGCAAATTAACATTAACTGGGGAGAAAATTAAAATTGAAGTAACTTGGGAGTAAATCAAATTTGTTGACCAGTGGAGATTGATATGTAAAAATGAAAGGACAAATTTTCGAGTTTTACGCTTTCTCTACTACTAATGGACCTCCATGTAATTTTTCTTTTTTATTTGGACGCCGGCGATTTTGATCCTTGTTCCGAAATATTAAACACGCTGAAACTTTGAGTCCTGTTGCCTGCGACAAAATCTCCTGTTTCCACCTCCCGTACACGGGCCGATTTTCGAGATATTCAGTCGCACGCGTTCAAATATCCTGTTGCTTGCGATTTCAATTAGGGAAAAGGTGTTATTATAACGTGAATGAGAATTATCTTAGCCGACGTATTCCCCTCAACATCATCGTAAATTATCTGGTTGTCTTTAATGCATTATTGATTTTGTTGAGTTTATAATTGCATATTTGGACACGTTCTGCGTGTGTCTTTGAGTGGGTCATTAAACCGAATCCGTTCCCCGGCTGTTCCCTCTGTCATGATTGGTAATAACTGTGTATGGTAGAAACCCCCTGAAACAGCGCCTCTTTCTCTTCCACCTCCATGGTATGGGGCATTCTGAAGACAAACATTGCATGTTTATCTAATCTGGAACACCAGTACTGACTATTCTATAACACTTGCGTCTATAACAACTTGTTAACTGTGCAATTATTACGTGTTTTAGAACAGTTGTGTGAAATGTAAATGTGTCGAGTACATATGTTCTTTGGGAGATTCAATTTCACAACTCGGGTGAGGAAGGTCAAGTAACTCTAACTTACTTATCAAAAGAAAACCATGGTTTGCGAATCGAAAACTTAAGTTAACGTTCGAAAACCTAGGTTATCAACCAGACAACCCCGAGTTTCTCTTTCCTTACCTTGAGTTTCTGCTTCTCAACATCGAAAATCACAGTTGTCTCTGGATAACTTAAGTCATCGAACCGAAAACCTATAGGTTTTCGAATCGTTTGAATCGATAACTTAGGTTAACGATCGACACAGGCGACATATCCAACTGAGGAGCAGATAGGATATAATTTTCATTAGATTGGGGTATCTCTTTCAACCTCGAGTTTCTCCATGATTTTGGACACTCGTTCGAAAAACTTAAGTTATCAATCGATAACCTAGGTTTCAAATTTGTGGTTGTCGCAAAGTGAATATATCCGGGTACCCTGGGCTTCGCGACCTTTCCTGCATGTTGACTGGTCAAAACGTCAGACAGAACCACACAAAGAACATGCATTCAACAAACAGATAACTGAAATTATTTATTTACTGTAAACATGGGCATATCCTGTATGACCGAGTCTAGTTGTCCCCCGCCGCAACGCGGCCGGGGACTTTAAAATGGTTCTTGCTTCTTTGTGTCCTTGGATGTCTGTGTACGTCCGTGCATGTCTGTTCGAAGCGATAACTTCCTAAGGCTTTGTTGGATTCTTCCGAAATTCGGAGTACGCATTCCTTGCGACAAGACGCAGTCCATATTGCATTTCAGCAACATCTGCCTGAAGGTGGCGCCACTGGTTCTTGCTTCTTTGTGTCCGTGGATGTCCGTGTACGTCCTGTGCTAGCTCCGGTGTAGCCTTGTTCCATACTACGTGAGAACAACGCTACGGCTGCAAGCCAGTCACCAGATCGAGTTGTTGGGAAATTGCCGTACGGGCAATATTTGCCGAACCAATTGACCATAACCAATAAAATAATTCCATTCTATGTCCACTTACCTTTCATAAAAATCCTTGTTTATGAGTGACCGTCCGTTTTTAGCTTGGCAAGAGATCGAAACTCGGACGAGGGGGGTAAAACTGTCCACATCGCCGCCATCTTTACATCGAAAAGTTTTACATGGACAGTATAACCCCCTCGTCTGAGTTTCGATCTCTTGCCAAGCTAAAAACGGACGGTCACTCATAAACAAGGATTTTTATGAAAGGTAAGTGGACATAGAATCGAATTATTTTATTGGTTATGGTCAATTGGTCTGGCAAATATTGCCCGTACGGCAATTTCCCAACAACTCGATCTGGTGACTGGCTTGCAGCCGTAGCGTTGTTCTCACGTAGTATGGAACAAGGCTACACCGGAGCTAGTCCTGTGCATGTATGTTGGAAGCGATAACTTCCCAACGCTTTGTTGGATTCTTCCGAAATTCGCATTCCTTGCGACAAGACGCTAGTCTGTATTGCATTTCAGCAACATCTGCCTAAAAGGTGGCGCCATTGGTTCTTGCTTCTTTGTGTCCGTGGACGTCCGTGCATGTCTGTTGGAAGCGATAACTTCCCAATGCTTTGTTGGACTCTTTCGAAATTCGGAATACGCATTCCTTGAGACAAGACGCCAGTCCGTATTGCATTTCAGCAACATCTGCCTGAAGGTGGCGCCACTGGTTCTTGCTTCTTTCTGTCTGTGGATGTCCATGTACGTCCGTGCATGTCTGTTCGAAGCGATAAATTCCTAACGCTTTGCTGGATTCTTCCGAAATTTGGCATACGCATTCCTTGCGACAAGACTTGCACGAATTGCATTTCAGCAACATCTGCCTAAAGGTGGCGCCACTGGGTCAAAATGAATCTTGGTTCATTGTGTCCGGGGATGTCAGTTTGAATTCTTTACAAGCGATAACTTCCAAATGATTTGTCGCATTCTCACGAAATTCGGCATGTACGCATTCCTTGCGACAAGACATTGGCTCGGCCGCTGCTATTGCATTTCAGCAACATCTGCCTGAAGGTGTCCCCACTGGATCTCGCTTCTTCATGTCCATTCCTGTTCGTGGATGTCTTTGCAAGCGATGTTCTTTGCAAGCGATAACTGCCAAATGCTTTGTTGGATTCTCCAGAAATTCAGCATACGCATTCCTTGCGACAAGACGCCAGTCGCCGGTTTCAGCAACATCTGCCTGAAGGTGGCGCCACTGAGTTTCTCTTCTTCTTGTCCGTTCCAGTTAGAATGGGTCTTCAATTTTTCTATGAAATCAATCTATTCCACATCATATGATTTACCCTAAAGCTTTTGCATGAACCATTTTTTATTTCAGAAGTATAATATGAAATAACTGGCGGGGAATCCCCGCAGTACTGAACCCCTGTTTTTTTAATTTCGTGTCATCTTAAACGAAGGACAACATTTCCTTCAATTTTGCTATCGAATAATTGCATTTCACATCATATGATTTACCCTAAAGCTCCTGCACGAACCATTTGTATCCACACATGTAACTTACTATATTAATTACAACTGAGTTCCTAAAGTTCGGGTGCACACTGTGCATATGATCAATTTCCTGAATTGAACTGAATTCATCCTTGCTGGTCTTCAGACTGACAGATGATGGCATGCAGTTGTCAGTGCGATTGTTCATGGACAGAGAGCTTTCTATGACTTGCATGTCGGAACACCACCACTACCCTCAAGAAGAGCATGTCCCCACCCCCAGGGTGCCGAGCCGCACCCTCTATCTCCCAAACTAGCCCTCGCCCGACCTTCATATATTTTGTTTGAACATATATATCTCCAATACATCTCGGCAGAAAGTTGAAATTTGTGTGTAGTCTGCAATATTGGTATAATTCTGCCACCCGTCAATGAATTGCAACCCCAAAAGGCTTCAATTTATCAGGCACAGACTCATGTTTTACCCCTCGGCCAATTTTGGCCATGGGGTATTGTCATCGTCTTGTACGTCCGTCTGTCCGTTCGTGAGCGAGATAGCCGAAAAACCGTTCCGCTATGAATTCCAAATTTGGTATGCTTATTTACCTAGTCAAGGACCAGAAGCCTATTGAATTGGGACCTGATTCGGTGGAAACCTTGGCGGCCATCTTTAATTTTATGCAAAATGGATAATGATCCATATCTCGGAAACCATTCAGCTGTTCAATACGAAATTTGATATACATCATCGATACATCAAGCAACTTTCAACGAATTACCAAACCGGCTTTTCTGATTAGCTGGAAACCCTGGAGGCCATCTTTAATTTATGCGAAATCGATAATGATACATATCTCTGTTAGCATTCAGTTATTTTATATGAAAGTTGGTATACATCATCGATATATCCAGATATACTTTGAATCGGGACCTGATTGACCGAAAACCTTGGTGGCCATCTTTAATTTATGCAAAATCATTAATGATCTTCTCTGATTCCGTTGAAGTGCACAATGTAAAATTTGGTATACATCATTGATGCATCAAGAGACTTACGATGAATGACAGATCTGGTTTCTCTGATTGGGCGGAAATCTTGGCAACCATCTTTAATTTATTCAAAAACTTTAATGATGTTTATCTCTGACCATTTAAGTGTTCTATACGAAACTTGGTTTACAGCATCGATGTATGAAGAGACTTGCATTAATGAATAACCACATTAGTTCCTCTGAGTGGCGGGAAGGATGGGCAGCCATCTTTAATTTATGCAAAATCATTAATGATTTCTATCTCTGACACTGTTCAAATGCTCAATATAAAATTTGGTGTACATTATCGATGCATCAAGAGATTTGTGGAATGAATACTGGTTTCTTTGATTGGATGGAAACCTTAGGGGTCATTTCTAATTGCAAAATTTTTGATAATCTGTATATTTGTCACTTGACTGCTTGGTGTTCCTGACATCTTAGTTCAAATTGAATACATTATGAATGGCTGGTGCCCAGAGCCGAGGGGTTTTCAAATGCGCAGCTTCGTATTGTATAGGTAAGTGGGTCCATTGTCTGTAGATCTTGCTTGGAATTGGTTTTCATGCCAATCCGCCTCTGGGTTGCGCCACCTGGGGCACAAGTTAAAATTGCATCTCCAGACAATACCTTTTGTAAACCTTCAGGATTCTTTCAAATTTGGTGTGTGGGTACCTTGCTTCGTGATCTGGCTTGAGAATATTTTTCGTGTTGATTCGTCATACAGGGGGCACCACCTGAAAGCCAAGTGTTTCCAGACAATAACTTTTGAAAACCTTGACGGATTCATTTCAAATTTGGTGTGTAGATACCTCACCTCAATTTCTCGTTTGGCATTGGTTTTCATGCTGATCCACCTGGGGGCCAATTTTAAATTATATTTCCGGACAATAACTTTTTAAACCTTGACTGATTTTTTTCTAAGTTTGGTATATGAATACATGTACCTTACCTGAAGGTTTCGCTTGCGATTGTTTTTCTTGTCGATCAGACCATAGGTGGTGCCACCGGTGGGCCAAGTTAACATTTTCTATTTCCAATGTCAAGGAATCTTGTCTCAAGATCTCGGTTGGGATTATTTTTTATGCCTATCTGCCTATACATGGCGCTAACCTGTGGGCCAAGGTAAAATTGCATTTCCGGACAGTAACTGCACGTTGGACCGAAACGGATTCTTTTAAATTTGGTATGTTGGTACCTTCCCTCAAGGTATTCTATGGGGCCATGTTACTGATGTTTTTCCTAAGTTTTATGTTTTTACTTTCTTCACAAATAATGAATGTTTCCTTCACTAAAGAGGCAAAAGGGATGCCTTCTCGATCGTATTCGATTGACTGTATCTAGTTTCTTCAATATTTGGCATATATGCATTCTTTGTGACAAGATGTTGATTGGTATTGTGTTTCAGAAAGATCTGCCTGAAGGTGGCCCCACTAGGGTTCTTTCCGTTATTTTGTGCTGCAACTTTGAAACGTTTTGAAATGTCACTCGAAATTTGGTTTCTGGGCAATAACTTGAGAGCTGCTCATCGAATTCTTGGACCCAAATTAGGTATGCATATACATTGTACCTTGCCATGAGATGTTGCTTGGGATCCACTTCTGCTTAGAAGGTGATGCCACCTGATAACAAAATCTGAAATTTGTTTTTGGCCAATAACTTGAGAACTGCGTGCAGTTCTCAAATTTAGCATGCATGTACCATGCCAGGAGATGTTGCATGGGATTGCCTTTCACTCATTTGCACTTACAGGTGGTGCCACCTGGTGGCAAAATCCCAAATTTGTCTTCAGGTAATAACATGACATAAGATGTCACTTGAGATTGCGCTTTGCTCACTTGCGCCTACAGGAAGCACCACGTCCTCAAGTCAAACTCTAAATTTGATTTCGTTCATCGGATTCTTCTCCAATTTTGTATGCAGATACCATGCCAGAATATGTACCCTGGGTTGTAGTTCGCCTGCTTCTGCATAGGCCTACTGCAACCTGTAACCATTTGGGCCATCTATACGCGGTAAGACTGACCCTGGGATCGTGTGTATCCATTTCAGACTACTTTCGGCAACTGCTAGAGGGAATTTCCAGAAATCAATACCACGTGACCTCGTCAGCCAATCAGCTAAAGTCTACCGACGTAACCCCAACGTAACCCGCCATTTTCGAGTCATGTGATGATCTACTTGTTCAAAATTACGGATCTACCATACCTCTTGGATGATACGAAAGTTATTCATACCTATATATTTTGTAAAGCCCAGGCAATATCTGTTTCCGGGGTATGTATGAAAACCTGTAATTTATCAGAGTTTTCGAGTCTGTTCTCCGCCGGATGAAGGCCGAACAGAATCCGGTAAAACACCGGATATCGCTCCGCGATAATGGAGACACACGATTCGCAAGCCATCTTATGGATGGCGAAGTGTACGCAAATGAGGCCTACTGGTCTCGACACCTGGTGGACAAATCTGAAAATTGTTCTGGCAATAATTGACAACGGATTCTTCTCAATTTGGTATTTATAATATGTCGCTTGGGATTGTGTTTCGCACACGTCTTGTGCCTATAAATCTAAATTTGGTTTCCGGGCAATAACTTGAAGACCCCTCTTCAGATTCTTCCCAAATTTTGTATGCTGATACATGTACCTAGACTGTAGAACTCTCTGTTAAATCAGGATATTTATGATTAACAGACAATGTCAGCGTACTGTTCCAGCTGTCTCCCCTTCAGTGATTGGTCATTCGACCCCGCCATTTTAAACTAATACGAGCATTTCCATTGGATCACTATTTATAGGAGCCACCCCAATTTTCATACGTGACTGTCTCAGTTGACTGCAACCTGTAACCATTTCGGTCATCTATACGCGGTAAGACTCTTATGGATGGCGAAGTGTACGCAAATGAGTTGACTGATGACATAGCGCGGCCTCGTTTTTGATTTCAAAATCTGCTGTCTAACTGGGAAAATGTTGCTGCATCAGTCGATCATTGGCCCCAGGCCCGTAGGCTGGGGGGGTTCGGGGGATGCGTACGCACCCCCCCGCAGAGCAGACCGAGTTCCGCTGCCGGGGGAAAAAAAATCAGAGTGCACGGAAGGACCTTCATGCGGGCATCCATGGGCCAGGAGCGATTGACCTCCCTGGCATTGCTACACATTCAGTACCCCCAGTTTCAACAAAAGCTGGGTGACTTTTTCATGATTTTGGTCCTAATGTGACCAGATAAACAGGCCGGTTTTTTCCCCCGCGGCGCTTCGCGCCGCCCTGTAGGCCAGGTTTTCACGGAGCGGTGACTTTGCACTGGAGGGTCACGTTGCTGTTTGGGTTAAATGCACAGGCCCCAGTGTCTGGACAGTAGAATTTAAATTCAGTATAATTTAAATAATTTAATTTTTTTTAAGTCATCCTATAATACAGAGAGGAAAAGGTATTGCACGCGCCATATTGGATTTGCCCGCCAAATACGAAAAAACAAAGTAAAGTTTTCACATTAAAAACTGTTTAACTGACCGTGTTACTGGTGTCCACTCAATTTTGAAACCTTTGTTATGCCATCTAACCCTACGAGAAATCTCAGATCGCCGTTTTATTGGTATAAATCCATCTCTGAAAACAGTAAACTTACGGCTTCTGTCAGCCGCTCTCTGCCTCCACTGGGACGTCAATTGCTGTCTACGTCATCGCTTTCGGCATTCTCAAAGAGAGCCGTGTCTACCGCAAGACGGTACATCTTCCGAAAATTTATGACCTCTCCCAGGTTCTTAGCGTGACATGTACTTGATCAGGGCAAGGCAGTTGCAGCATTTCTGTTCTTCATTCACTACATAGTACTGTTCACACGCCCTATGATATGTACTTTTGTTGCTATCATTATGCAAGTTTTGTTGTTAAAAAAATAAAACTGAACGTTGAACTTTATGGCATACTCGTTTGAAGCAGCAGACATAAATTTAGTTGACCTAGATTCTGCATTGAAGATCAACCATTGAAACGCGGAAAACAACGAATTACGTCAATTATACCGTACTTTCGCCTGCATGTTGTCTGATCGCACTATTCTTGCTTATCTGATGATCTTGTGATCTTCAGGTTAAGTCATAAATTTTCTGAAGATGTACCATTTTGCGTGTCTACCCGCGAGCGAGTGATGTAATGCTGCCTCGCGTTGAAATTGGAGATTCAAAAATGTCACCAGTTTTCCCGCGGGTAGACACGGCTCTCTTTGAGAATGCCGAAAGCGATGACGTAGACAGCAATTTACGTCCCAGTGGAGGCAGAGAGCGGCTGACAGAAGCCGTAAGTTTACTGTTTTCAGAGATGGATTTATACCAATAAAACGGCGATCTGAGATTTCCCGTAGGGTTAGATGGCATAACAAAGGTTTCAAAATTGAGTGGACACCAGTAACACGGTCAGTTAAACAGTTTTTAATGTGAAAACTTTACTTTGTTTTTTCGTATTTGGCGGGCAAATCCAATATGGCGCGTGCAATACCTTTTCCTCTCTGTATTATAGGATGACTTAAAAAAAATTAAATTATTTAAATTATACTGAATTTAAATTCTACTGTCCAGACACTGGGGCCTGTGGTTAAATGCTCTGATTTGCTCATTCTTCTGTTCCGTTCACAATGACCAATAACTGTTTTAGATGTTAATTTACATAGAAATTGCATTCGCTTTATTGGACGATTATCTGCTTATCAAATTTAGAAATCAAAATTGCGTTCATATTATTTCTTTTTTTGTGTTCACATATTTCTCTTCAAACACGTCAGCGCTCTCTGCTGAAATGTTACTTTCTTCGAGATCACTGCGTATAGTTCGAATTTTGGAAAGGAAAAAATACTTCTTTTACATTCAAAAGTTATCAACTCAATTTTTCTTCTAAATGACGAGAAAAAATCACAAAAACAATTTCAAAATGCAGTTGATTATATAGTGATGATACGTCGTTTTGTATGCCGGAAATCGGCCAGAATGCGTCGACAGCCATCTAGGAGCGCGGAGCTTCCGGGGCCTAGGCGGCCCCTGGACCCTCGCCTGAAGTGCTATGAAAGTCGAGCCCCGCCCACTTTTTGGGAGCTTCCGCCGGCGCTGTACATTGTTATTCTTAACGTGATCAAGTCTTTGCTGGTTGACATATTTTCTTTATGACAGATAGCGGCGAAATATACAGTAATAAACATGGACCAGTTCCTTGATAATAGGATGGCTCAATCGGAGGAATTGCTGGCGTGATTTATCCATCTCTTTACCAGATCGTAACAAGTGTGAACTGAAATGGCACAAATATATCGGCAGGCCGGTGTGGAGGCTAACAATATCCCATATTAAGAGTGCAAGGACACTCTTCTCCAGATATCTCCAGATATCTCCAGAGGTAGGACACTCTTCACTCAATAAAAAGATAGGAAACGGGACACTTATCCCCACTCTTAGCCACCACACTGGAGTGAGGAGTTAATGATAATAATCTTGATCAAAGGGGGTTTCCCATGGTTGAATATTAACCATCTCCCAGTCGACAAGATTATCATTCACACAACGAGTCGATTATAGTCATATACTGAATTTATCAGTCGGAAAAAATGCAGTTGGCGGATGTCGAAAATATGCTGTCAAAATGCGCCAGAATGCGCCATATGGCATCTAAATTTTCAAAAAAAATCCGGGGGGGCATGCCCCCGGACACCCCTAGCCGGGCTTCGCGCCTGCGGCGCTCGCATTAGGAGTTCCGCAATATTCTCTACCGACCCCCCCCGTTGCCAAACCAGCCTACGGGCTTGGGCCCTCCGTAGAAGGTGCAATACTATAGGCTAATACATGTACCATGCCATGAGATGATGCTTGGGATTGCATTTCGCCAACTGCACCTACAGGTGGCAACACCTGGTGCCAAATTTAAAATTTGGTTTCCGGGCAATAGGTTGAGGATGCCTTCAGCTTCTCGTCAAATTTGGTTTGCAGATAATGCCTTGAGATGTCACTTGGGGTTGCTTCTCGGTTACATAATTTCCATGCTTCACTGCATGGAAACTATATTACAGAAGCAATCAACTTTCAGTCAACCGTTCTGAGTTGATCTTAAAACTTGGGAAGGCAGAAAGACCCTTCCACATCCAACGCCTATGAAGCAGCAGTTGCCTCCCTCATATATATCCCCTGAGACCAACAATGCTAAAAAATATTGCTGCCAATTCGGCGGGGGACCTAGCATCCTCTGTCTGCTTGTTTAAATAAGCAGTAAATTATCATAGACTGGGTAATAGTACGGTACTCAGATAGGACCCTACCCGTGTGGTTTCCGGGTGTGCAAAGGAATAGCAACCAAACGTCGTGATATGACTGAAATAATTTTGAAAGCGACGTAGAAATCATATTCACTCACCCACTCACTGTGCACAAACAATTGCTGTCTGGAAACGTTATTGTATAGCCTGTATATCTGTGCACAAACCATTGCTGCCTGGTCGCGTTATTATAAAACCATAGTCTGTATATCTGTGCACAAACCATTGCTGCCTGGTCGCGTTATTATAAAACCATAGTCTGTATATCTGTGCACAAACCATTGCTGCCTGGTCGCGTTATTATAAACCCATAGTCTGTATATCTGTGCACAAACCATTGCTGCCTGGTCGCGTTATTATAAACCCATAGTCTGTATATCTGTGCACAAACCATTGCTGCCTGGTCGCGTTATTATAAAACCATAGTCTGTATATCTGTGCACAAACCATTGCTGCCTGGTCGCGTTATTATAAAACCATAGTCTGTATATCTGTGCACAAACCATTGCTGCCTGGTCGCGTTATTATAAACCCATAGTCTGTATATCTGTGCACAAACCATTGCTGCCTGGTCGCGTTATTATAAACCCATAGTCTGTATATCTGTGCACAAACCATTGCTGCCTGGTCGCGTTATTATAAAACCATAGTCTGTATATCTGTGCACAAACCATTGCTGCCTGGTCGCGTTATTATAAACCCATAGTCTGTATATCTGTGCACAAACCATTGCTGCCTGGTCGCGTTATTATAAACCCATAGTCTGTATATCTGTGCACAAACCATTGCTGCCTGGTCGCGTTATTATAAACCCATAGTCTGTATATCTGTGCACAAACCATTGCTGCCTGGTCGCGTTATTATAAACCCATAGTCTGTATATCCACGCACAAAACATTGCTGTCTGGTTGCGTTATTCTGTTTCTCTTCACAAATCATCTCTGCCTGGACACGTTATTTTATAGGGGTATTCTATGCACAAACCATTGCTGCCTTATTATATAGGCCTACCGATAGTCTGTATATTTGTGCACAAACCATAGCTGCTTTGGCTGGTTATTAGATACCGATATTCTGTATCTAATAATCTATGTACAAAGTTGTTGCTTCAGCTGTCAACCACTCGCACGTTGGTAAAGATTCACAGCTACAACATGGTCTTATGTCCGTTTTTCTTAATCCATTGATTTCTGTTTGTCGAAAGTTTCTGAAACTTTAGTATGTTTTGTGAACTGGACATCCGCCGATAATATCTGAAAATCGGGCCCCGGGAATACAGACTTCGTTTAATTTTTATTTCTGGAGTTTTATCTGTGTTTATATGCTAATCTTTTATGAGCCGTACTCGAGAACAACCAGTGGCGAAAGGGCTGTCCGAGGCAATACCATGCAAACTACCCAGTGTATTGACTTTCAATTCAAGGAAATATCGACCCATTCCAATTTCGTATTTTATTCTAGGAATCAAGTTCGAAATTTTGAATAACCGCTGATCGTATGCGCCACAACAAGTTCAGGCGAGCAACATGGAAATCGCCTGCCGTTCTGCAAAACTTATTTGGTTTAGGTCATTTATTGGATGTTTTCGTGTTATCTCTTCGTCAAACCAGAGCAGACGGAGATATGGGACGATGGAGGAGACGTTCGCGGTCACGTACAAAGAACACGGTGACCCCAGGAAAGTGCTACAGGGAGAACTATTGCCCCTTCCTCAAAAACTTGCAGCAGACGATGTATTAGTGAAAATGTTGGCGGCTCCTGTAAATCCAGCAGACATTAACATGATAGAAGGCACATACCCTCTAAAGCCTATCTTACCAACTATTGTGGGAAACGAAGGTGTTGGTGAGGTCATAGAAACAGGCGCAAATGTGAAGATTCTGAAAGCAGGGGATTGGGTTTTGCCAGATAGAGGGGGCTGGGGTACGTGGAGAGAGTACGCCATTGGCCCGGAGGTGGACTTCTACCGAATATCCAACGATATCCCCGTAACTAGTGCTGCCACTATAACAGTTAACCCTTGCACTGCTTATAGAATGCTGTCTGATTTTGTTGATCTCAAACAGGGGGATACAGTTATGCAGAATGGAGCGAACAGTGTTGCTGGTCAAGCCGTCATACAAATTGCCGCCTCAAGAAAACTCAACACCATCAACGTGGTCCGAAACAGATCAGATATTGAACAGCTGAAGGACACCCTTAAAAATCTGGGGGCGACACAAGTCGTGACGGAGGAATTCTGTCGATCTCCCGCTATGAAGGAGCTGATGAAATCTATCCCGAAGCCAAAACTGGCTTTAAATTGTGTTGGTGGAAAAAGTTCAACTGAATTAATTCGGTTACTTGATAAGGGAGGCGTGATGGTGACGTATGGGGGTATGTCAAAGCAGCCGGTCACAGTTCCAACTGGTGTGATGATCTTCAAGGAAATTAAGCTGGTCGGATACTGGATGACAGAGTGGAATGAGAGGAATCGTACCAGTCCGAAAAGGAGGGAAATGTTTGAGGACCTGTGTCAGTTGATACGAGACTGTAGATTGTTACCACCACCCTGCACTGTTACACCACTCAGGGAGTTCCAGGGAGCCATCTCTCAAGCGATGGAAGGTTATACTGGGAAAAAACAACTTCTACAAATTCACTGAGTGGAAGATTAGAGAGGAAAGAACTCTTAGTGGAAGGTGTCCAGTTCGACGTTGCTTCAAAGATTTCTTATTTGGAGCAGCATGAACGCAACTTGACTGGATGGTGCTTATAGTTGGTTCATCGCGATATGTTTTCCATCTCAAACTAGAGGTGGCACTTTGACCCTTGAGTGGTCATTGTATTTTTGATCATCTGTAATCAAAGATTACAGAAATGCCCCCCATTACCCCAGGTGATAGGATTTAGTGAGATATCCATGAGAAAATAGGCTCATCTGATCTGTCATGCTATAATAAAGGAACCTGTAATGGAAAAATGGTTTTTGTTGGAGACATCATCCCTCAAGGTTCCTGTATTGTGAATGTGGGAAGAATCTGGTGATTCATTTTGATCAATAAACAGAAATATTGAGTCAAAATCAATTGCTTGTCATTCTTTGGAGTGTTTACACATGTACCTTGCTTTACTGTGGTTTGTAGTATTAATTCATTAGATACAATGTCCATGTAAAAGTATAGTCCACTCACATTCCGGTTCAGTCTGAAATAGTCTTGTACATTTACTGGTCAAGGTATTTGATCTACCGTAGTTGAGGACAGGGCATAGCTGCGGACCCAATAAGCCAGGTGGGAGATCTAACAGAGTCTGGCGGCAACGACAGTTCTGGTGGCTCAAGGGAGTGAAATTTGACTTATTCTATAGGGTATGAAGCGGGTACTTTTCATAGGGAAAATCTGATTAGATATAATAGTTTGCAACATAAACCTGGTATAGTTCCTCTTAACATTTCAGTAGGCCTTAGCATTGTAATGATGTCAGACATTCTTTGAATGGCTGAGTGACCATGAACAACTTTCTGACAATTTTTGGCTAAGTTTTTTGGACATGTATAATAGTTTGCAACATAAACCAGTTACCTGTTACCTTTCAATATGCCTTGGCATCGTAATGATTTCATCAGACATTTTTTGAAGGGTTGAGTGACCATGAACAACTTTCTGGCCAAGACCAGTTCTTTATTCAGACAATTATCATAAGAAGTCAATTTGAATGGATTTGTCCTTTACCACACAACAATGCTGTAAACCAAATTAGATGTGTCTAGCTGTAGCAGTTAGGCTTCTAGAGCATTAAAATAGTTCTATGGCTATTTTTGTTATGTTGCCATGGAAACCATAGAAATCATCGAAATTTACCCAATTTAAATAGATGTGGCCTTTAACACACAAATGCTGTATACCAAATTTGCTGTTTGAGCTGCAACAGTTCTTCTTTCAGAGTGTTAATGTCATTATATAGATATTTTCCTTTTGGTTGCCATGGAAACTACAAAAGCATCAAAATTTGCTCAATTGTGCACTGAAACACAACAGTGTTGTATACCAAATTTGAAATCTCCAGGTGCAACGGTTCGGCTTCTAAAGTATCAACATAATTATATGGATATTTTCCATTTAGTTGCCATGGGAACCACAAAAAACATCAAAATGTACCCAATTTGCCACACAGCAATGTTGCATACCAAATCTGAAATCTCCGGCTTGTAGAGCGTTACCATCGTTACATGGATATTTTCTGTCTTGCTGCCGTGGAAACCACAAAAACCAGCAAAATGTACCCAATTTCAATACGCTTGTGCTTTGCCACACAGCAATGCTGCATACCAAATTTGAAGTTCCCAGCTTCAACGGTTCGGCTTCTTGATCGTGCATCCTTACATAGATATTTTCTGTCTTGTTGCTATGGAAACCACAAAAACCATCGAATTGTATCCAATTTCAATAGGCTTGTGCTTTGCCACACATCAATGCTGTATACCAAATTTCAAGTCTCTAGATGGAACGGTTCAGCTTCTATAGCATTAACGTCAAATTTGGACTGACATTTTCTGTCTTGTTGCCATGGAAACCACAAAAAAACCCAGCGAAATGTACCCAGTTTCAATAGGTTTATGCTTTGCCACATAGCAATGCTGCATACCAAATTTAAATCTCCAACTGCAATGGTCTGGTTTCTAGAGCCTTAACGTCGTTACATGGATATTTTCTGTCTTGTTGCCATAGAAACCAAAAAAAACCCATCGAAATGTATCCAATTTCAATAGCCTTGTGCTTTGCCACACATCAATGCTATATACCAAATTTGAAGTCTCTAGCTTGATGGAACGGTTCAGTTTCTAGAGCGTTACGGTAACGTCGAATTCGAACGGACGCTCCGACCAATATTCGAACTTTAGGGGTTTATAATTGTGCAACATTGTAACGAAACATTGTTGAAAGATCGTTACAATTTTGCAGAATTACCCATTTCAAAGACATTTTTTTAAATCAATTCTTATAGAGAATGACATTTTTGTAATCGTTCCTTAAAGAGAAATTCCATATTGAAAAGGCTATTCTAGTATGAAGAATCACCTTTTCAATATGTAGGAATTAAGGGCTTAGCTCTAATTCCCAAAAGCACTTAAGCTTTGGACGGACCAACAAAATTCCCCACAAAGTTCGAATGTTAGCAAGGACGGAAGGATGGACGGGCGAACAAGCTGAATTCAGTACATAAATTATATATAAAATGCTTAGAATTCACACTCTTGGAAATCTCAAAATATCATTTGGAATGGACTCCAAAGGAAGGAAATAACTCTCTTTACTAACGTGTATAGCGGGTACAATATTCTGCCCGTTCACCTAGAATTTATGACTATGATTAGGCATGTTTATGAAATGTATTAGATGTATATCGAACAATGCCGCTAGGATGCCAGAATCACTTGAAAGCTTCAAGGAAATATTTCAGATTTGACAGAAAGTACGCACAGGTGACGGTCATTCTGTGCCCTCTACAATTCACGGAACACTAATTGCAGAAAAATGGCTAGCCTATAGCATTGGGCCCTGCTTCGGACCAATGTATGGAAAATCCACAGTACGTGTTTTGACGGTAGATTTTGAGATCGAGAACGTCGCAGGACCTACGAAGTAGGGTGAGGAAGATGACTTTGGGGTCCAAGCGTAATTTTTCAGGTTATCTAGATGACTTGGGGGGTCCAAGTGTAATGTTACAGGTCCCCTAAGTAGGTCAAATTTTCATCAAAAGTAGGTCAGCTCAGAACTTGCTGGCAACAGTCCCCTAATGCAGGTTCATGCCAAAAGTTACGGTTCTAATGTCAACGGTTCTCCTTATTCCACCGACGAAATGATTCGGATGAACTCACTGATTCATTACCGGATAATTTGCAAATAAGAGCCTACTTCGTAGGAATATATACTCTCCTACTATTAACGGAGTAGGAGTATAAATATTAATATAATAATTTATAACTAACCAGCAACATGCACCTGCGCTACGTGGTTCCGTCTGGATTTCTGGTGGGTCAACAAGAGGAAAAGAGCGCGAAACCCAGAGTACCCCGGATACTTTAGAAAGTCGAGTTTCACTATTAAAATACGACATCCATCAATTCGAAAACCTAGGTTATCGGTTATCGGTTTTCTACACGAATGTACAAAACAGAATAGAAACTTGAAGTTAAGAGAGAAAATCGGGGTTGTCTGCTAGATAACCTAGGTTTTCGATTAACTTAAGTTATCAATTTGGAAATCTATAGGTTCTCGGTTCGATAATTTATATAGATAACTATATAAATATATATTCGATTTGCGAAATAGAAAGCCGAGGTTTAACGGAAAGAGAAACTCGGGGGTTGTCTGGTAGATAACCTAGGTTTTCGACTTAACTTTTCCACGGTTTTCTCTTTGATAACTTAAGTTATCTGTTAGAAAACTTCGTTTTCGGTTCGATAACTGTGAGTTTCTGGTTATTTGGCCTTCCATATACGTCTGCTTTCATACAAGTCGCAAATTACAACATGGAATTTCTTTCTCGCGTTTAACTGTTGTTTCCCTCGTAAAAGTGACACAACTAGAGCTATATCCACGTCCATTCCTCAACTTGAGCCTGACTCAACTGACAGAATCACTCCCCATTTGAGAGACCACATAAACTGGTCCACTGGTATTTGCACGATGCCAACCGAAATGGGAGCATCAGGCCAATGTCGGACATATTTTTTTCAACCTTTCATTATAATCTTTGTTGATAATCAATTTGAATAGTGCAATAGAATACAAATAATGTTTCATAGTCGTGTTCATTGGTTATTTTACGCGGGCTTCGTCCTTGCCCTAAAATATAAACCTTCCCAAACTAACCGTGCGTAAAATAGCCATTGAGCACGGCTCGGAAAACATTACTTCTTAAATAAAAGCTGAACAATAAACTATATAGGGTCAGTTTTAGAAGCATGAAGGTGAATTCTTGTTTCGTTTAGCCTTAATTGATGCAAAGTAAATTACTTAAAGCATACATATCAAGACAAAGTTGGAAAAAGTATATATAAAATGAATATTCTGACGAAATCAGTTCAGTACCGGTGTTGATAAGAATGTCCTAGTGACAGTCCTTTTCTATTGCAACCAAGGAGGGACGATTTGTCCCAATGTGGAGAAAAGTGTGCTACCTGGGTTAGAAGCACAGACCCTATACCCCAAATATCTTGTTTTGCGGGCCCGGACACTCTTAGCAACGGGACATTCTTATCCTCCACACCAAGTATGTGATAAGTGATGTAGGCTAGGCCAACACTGCAAAAAAGTGATCCATTCCGAGCCAAATTTTTGCAACCCAAAACATCACTGAGCCGTGTGTGAGCCAGTAGCAAGCCCCTTTTGAAATGTTGAGTTACTCTCGGGAGCCAGCAGTAATCCACGCCTTCATTTGCAGGTTCAGTTTTAGCTCATTTGTCTCGATCCACCAGCGAGCCAAATTAATCCAGCGCTGAGATTTTGATTTTCTCTCAATGAGCCATAAGTATCCACAAAATGATCCAAAACTATAGATTCATGTTTGTGATTGGATCAACGAGTGATTCAGATAGTCAAACTGGTGCTCAATGAGCCAGAATGAGCATGTGTCTGTTAGCCAAACTGGGCTCAACCACATTGAAGGCTCATAGGTGGATCCTTTAGTGGCTCTGTTAAGATGCAGATTCATACCTTGAAGGGAGAGTACTCTCATCCGCATAGATTTCATTTAATCATGGATGCATTTCGAGGTACTGGTTAAACCATTCGTTGAATTGTTGTATCTGATAACAATATCCAAAGATAAATATCTTCGAATCACTGGCATCATTTCAGGTGATGTTCAATATAGTTTATATCAACATGAATACACTCAGGAGTAATGAATATAAAACGAGCCAACATTGTTTCCTCGCCAAGTGTAAATCATGATCGATCCCTGCAAAGAGTGATTGAGATCACAGGATTAATATGGGTTTTTCAGTGTAAATGAATTTGAAATGCTAAATGTCCTAAAAGCAGAATCTTAGAAAAGATAGGCCATATGTGCTGATTCATTTTGCAACTCTTTATATTCTTATTATATTCTGAAGACGTTTAGCATGGTCATGAGCACCTTCGCCCATATATATTACGCACAGCAAACTCTTTACTGTATTGCCCAATACACTGATCTTTTGATCCAGTGGTGGGGGCTATTCGTCATGTAAGGAAAACACAATAGGTGACTACATGTAGGGAACCTTGTTAAACCTGAAATACCTGACAAGCTGTGTTTCACTCGGTGTTCCCGGTTTGACGAAATGTGGGCGTGACGTGTTTTCCATTTTCCTATGAAATATGTTTCGTACGTTGGTGAATTTTGTCATACTGGAAGTTGTTGATATTGGAAACGTTTATACGGAGTTCGGTGGAAATCGGATGTGAGGTTTGGAGTATTTAAACATTAAAATTTCTAAGATTTGGGAACTTTTTGTGAATTAAAAACCATTGTGCCAGGTGTAGCTGAAAAAATCTTGGACACTCGGTGACAGTAATTGGAATTATCATATTTATGTTTTGTTTTGCCAATTAATTGATTTTCCGCATGCGCTCATTTTGTGTGACAGGAATCGGTTACGTGATTGACAGGTGGCAGCAGGTGCAGGTGTTCGGATTTTGCAATAAGAGCGCGCTGTCCCGTGATTGGCTTGCTGGATGTACATTTTCATCTGTACATTTGTATTGAGTCTTAATGGTTTTCATCTTTCAATCAAACTGTTATTAACATTTCACTGTCGTCATCATCTAAATTGTTTCCATCAGGATGGACCCGGAGGAATATATCAATCAAGATATTTGTCAACGGAGCATATTTGTGCCGTTAACCGTGAAGGTATTTTGGGACCATTATTGACTTGTAAATATGGAAGACGTCTACGCTATTTCTCCGAGTGGGGAGAATAATGTCTGTGTTGTTACATTGGAGTCGGTTAAGTTGATGGAGAAGTTGATGGCTGCAGGACGTCTAATGTGCCCGAAAACTCACCAGGTCATACAACCGTTTTATCATAATGTATCCATCGTTCGCGTACACCGGTATATACCGATCTTTCTGAAAGACAAGCTAGGTCCTCAAGGATGCTCTTTCGCGATATAGAGAAATCATCAGCGTTATTTGGGAGAACGGGGTAGGGGATGGGTCTCGTGTGAAAACTGGTGTTCGGCGAGTGACGCTTTGAGCGGCATCTCATGCGTCAAATTCTATCACGCAACTTGTACCTGTTCTTTGACGACAACTACTCTTGGCGGTCCAGGGTAGGCCGCCAAAATGCTTGAAATGTTCTTTTCAGGGCCACATTGCCAATAAATGTAGCACTCCGTATTGCAAGAGGTGTCGCGTTTATGGTCGTCATACTGTTGAATGTGCGAGAAACGTTGTCGCGGCCGCGGTGCGTTCTAATGAGACAGTATCGATAAAACGTACCGAAAATACCTTTGTTGCAGGGGATTCTGGTGTGTCTCCTCTTGAAGGATCGGATGTTCATAATGATATATTAGATGAGAGGAATCTGATATCTGCTCAAGATCCCACTGAGCCGATGTTCAGTGTCGTTTCTGGGGTACGCCTGGAAATATCATTTGAGAAGGATAAAGAACCTCATCCAAGTGATGTCCGCTGGTGGTTTTTGGCTTTGGCAGCCATTTTGCCTGTTTTTCCTATTGGGTTTCTAGGTTAAGAGATAGAGATTTCCCTTAAAAGCCTTCTAACCGAGAATTTTGCACACCAACATCCATTCAATTTGATAAATTTTAATGTGTGATCATGTGGTTATCTGCAAACAGTTAGAATATAAGCAAAAGTTAAATACTATTTATATGATTTTTTTCATGAATATGCTTCAAACCTAGAGCTATTCCCTATGGTTTCTGGGTTATCAAATTGAGCATAGGTCAGTCCACTTGACGTTGCCACAGCTAAAAAATGCACACCAACCTATATATTTTTTTTTGTTTCTCATATAACACAATTATGAATGCAACAACACACATTATTCAAACAGTTAATTACTTTGATTTACCACCAGCCTGGTGAAGATCCGGCCGGATTTTTCAGAAGAATGGGGTAACGTGTCTGATTCTGGTGTCGCTGTTCAAGTGGATGCTCAGAAGCGATCTTCTGAGCCTGTTTCTTGTATGCAGGTGGATACCACTCTTGCTTTGAAGCATGCGAAATCCAAAAGGAATAAAAAAGGCTGGAGAATTTCATTCTGATGGGGCGGACTGTCGCCCTACCTTAATTAAGGTTGCAGCAGATGACATTGATATTTTCAATACCCCCCCCCCCCCTTCCAAGAACGGTACTTGAGTGTTTCTCTAAATATTAACGGTTTTCTTCTCATTTTGCAAGTTAACAACTTCAAATATGATGGATTCTGATTCGGACTTTCACTAATGGACTGCGCTGTTCACACTGGTTATATACTTTGACTCGGACTGCCCCTGGACTATTCTTTCGTGTTATTCATGCTAATGCGGATGCTGTTTTTCAAGTTATATTAACACAAATGACTATGCAATAGGGATTTTTCGTCTCACTTTGTTTCACGAGTTTTCACTCACCTATGATTATCGACCCGGAACGTTTTATGGACTGCGATTATGGAATTAACCCCGGCTATCCCAATTGGACCGTCCCTGGATTCTGATACTGTTTTTGCTTAATCCTTCGATCGTAGTAAATTTTGCGCCTCTCCTTCAGTTTCTGAACTGCGATAAAATCGACTTGGCTTTTACCCCTCGGCCTTTGGCCGAAGGGTATTTTCGTCGTCATGTACGTCCGTCTGTCTGTCTGTCCGTCACGCCTTTCTCGTTACCAAGATATCTTTAGAACGACTTACCCTAGAAACACCAAACTTTCGTGTCCTAGAACCCCGTTGAATCTGGACCCGATTGGTTGGAAACTTTGGCGGTCATGTTTAATTTATGCGAAACCATTAATTGTGAGTACGATTTCGCTGTTCAGTGTGAAACTTGGTATAGATCATCAATGCATCAACTTCAAAGAAATGACCAAACCAGTTTCCCTGATTCGGCGGAAACCTTGGCGGTCATCTTTAATTTATGCAAAATCTTTAATGATATATATATATATATATCTGATACCATTTAAGTGTTCCATACGTAACTTGGTATACAGTATCGATGTGTCAAGAGACTTGCAATGAATAACCACATCAGTTCCTCTGAGTGGCGGGAAGGATGGGCGGCCATCTTTATGCGAAATCATTAATGATCTCTATCTCTTATACCGTTCAAGTGCTCAATGTAAAATTTGGTATACATCATCGATGCATCAAGAGACTTACGATGAATGACAGATCTGATTGAGCGAAAATCTTGGCAGCCATCTTTAATTTATGCAAAATCTTTAGATATGTATATCTCTGATACCATGTATGTGTTCTGTACGAAACTTGAGTATACAGCATCGATGTATGAAGAGACTTGCATGAATGAATAACCATATCAGTTCCCCTTAGTGGCAGGAAGGATGGGCGGCCATCTTTAATTTATGCAAAATCATTAATGATCTCTATCTCTAATACCGCTCAAATGCTCGATGTAAAATTTGGTATACATCATCGATGCATCAAGAGACTTATGTAATGAATACCGGTTTCTCTGATTGGACGGAAACCTTAGGGGTCATTTCTAATTGCAAAATATTTGGTAAACTGTATATTTGTGACTTGACTGCTTGGTGTTCCTGACATCTTGGTTCAAATTGAATACATTATGAATGGCTGGCGCCCAGAGCCGAGGGGAGTAGTGTATAAAGAGCAAGCGGAGTACTATTTCCCCCGGATGTAACTCTGACGTCACAATTGAGGGTGTGGCGCCATCTCTACACTATGGATGCAAGGGAGACAACTCGGACATTGGGGGGGGGGTATTGGGGGGTGTGCGCAGGAGTGTTGTGCGCATGTATGACGTCACTTCTGGTCTGGGTGAATGGGGCGTGACCTTGGGGGCATGTATTTCTCCGCGGTGATGCGGTCTGGCGGTGATGCGGTCTGCCTCTGCGGACCGAAAGTAGTCCCAAACTCGTGGGTTTTCGTGGAAGTGTTCGGCAATCTGTAGGGACCGCTAGTGGGCCGATGGGGTCGAGTGAGGTATCAAAGTGAAGCTTAGGGGAGGGGGCATTTGATGGGCTGGGTGTGGGTTGAAATATCGTCATTCTGCGCATGCGCAGTGGCCGAAGGGTATGAAAATAGCCTTTTTGGAACTAGGGGAGCCCCTAGTTGACCGATGGGGTCGAGTGAGGTATCAAAGTGAAGCATATGTGAAGGGGCATCTGATGGGCTGGGCGCGGGGTTGAACTATCGGCATTCTGCGCATGCACGGAGGCCCAAGGGTATGGAAATAGACGTTTTGGAGCTAGGGAAGCCCCTAATGGACCAATGGGGTCGAGTGAGGTATCGATGTGAAGCATTCGTGAAGGGGCATCTGATGGACTGGGCGTGGGGTTGAAATATCGTCATTCTGCGCATGCGCGGTGGCCGAAGGGTATAAAAATAGCCTTTTTGGAACCAGGGGAGCCCCTAGTTGACCGATGGGGTCGAGTGAGGTATCGAAGTGAAGCATATGTGAAGGGGCATCTGATGGGCTTGGCGCGGGGTTGAACTATCGGCATTCTGCGCATGCGCGGAGGCCCAAGGGTATGGAAATAGACGTTTTGGAGCTAGGGAAGCCCCTAATGGACCAATGGGGTGGAGTGAGGTATAAAACTGAAGCATTCGTGAAGGGGCATTTGATGGGCTGGGTGTGGGGTTGAAATATCGGCATTCTGCGCATGCGCGGTGGCCCAAGGGTATGGAAATAGCGGTTTTGGAACTAGGGGAGCCCCTAATGGACCAATGGGGTCGAGTGAGGTATCAAAGTGAAGCATTCGTGAAGGGGCATCTGATGGACTGGGCGTGGGGTTGAAATATCGTCATTCTGCGCATGCGCGGTGGCCGAAGGGTATGAAAATAGCCTTTTTGGAACTAGGGGAGCCTCTAGTTGACCGATGGGGTCGAGTGAGGTATCAAAGTGAAGCATATGTGAAGGGGCATCTGATGGGCTGGGCGCGGGGTTGAACTATCGGCATTCTGCGCATGCGCGGAGGCCCAAGGGTATGGACATAGACGTTTTGGAGCTAGGGAAGCCCCTAATGGACCGATGGGGTCGAGTGAGGTATCGATGTGAAGCATTCGTGAAGGGGCATCTGATGGGCTGGGTGTGGGGTTGAAATATCGGCATTCTGCGCATGCGCGGTGGCCCAAGGGTATGGAAATAGCGGTTTTGGAACTAGGGGAGCCCCTAATGGGCCAATGGAGTCGAGTGAGGTATCAAAGTGAAGCATATGTGAAGGGGCATCTGATGGGCTGGGCGCGGGGTTGAACTATCGGCCTTCTGCGCATGCGCGGTGGCCCAAGGGTATGGAAATAGACGTTTTGGGAGCTAGGGGAGCCACTAATGGGCCGATGGAGTTCTATGAGGTATCCATGTGAAGCCTATGTGAAGGGGCATCCAGTCATGGGTGGGTGCATGTAAAATTTTTCCTGAAAAAAAAAAATACGGAACACGGACTTTATCGAAAAACCTGGGAAAATGCCTATATGGGGTATGAGGGGTATATAGGCCGCCGGGCTTAACGGGGCTTGTCTATCAATAGAGTTATCTCCCCCTAGTTCCAGGGTGGGTGTATGTAAAAATTTTCCTGGAAAAATACGGAATACGGACTTTATCCTAAATTACGGGAAAATGCCTATATGGAGTATGGGAGGTATAGCACCATCCTGGGAAACGTACTTCTATACATTTGCGGTAGGGTTGTGGGGTCTCGTTTTACTCGTCTCGTCATTTAGAACATGATAGGAAGTGTCTCCGTGCGAATCGGTGAAATTTTTGAAAGAGTACGATATAGCCTCATATAGTCCCATACTGAGGGTATAGGATCGATGTTTGTCCCCTGCGAAACGTACTTCTATGCATTTGCGGTAGGGTTGTGGGGTCGCGTTTTACTCGTCTCGTCATTTAGAACATGATAGGAAGTGTCCCCGTGCGAATCGGTGAAATTTTTGAAAAGTACGATATAGCCTCATATAGTCCCATACTGAGGGTATAGGATCAATGTTTGTCCCCTGGGAAACGTACTTCTATACATTTGCGGTAGGGTTGTGGGGTCTCGTTTTACTCGTCTCGTCATTTAGAACATGATAGGAAGTGTCCCCGTGCGAATCGGTGAAATTTTTGAAAAAGTCACCGAGCCCCATATAGACCCATACTGGGGTATAGGTTCAATGTTTATCCTACTGGGAAACCCACTTCTACACATTTGCGGTAGGGTTGTGGGGTCTCGTTTTACTCGTCTCGTCATTTAGAACACGATAGGAAGTGTTGCGGAGCGAATCGGTGAAATTTTTGAAAAAAGTCACCGAGGCCTGGGTAGGCTCATAGGCCTATACTGCATTACAAGCGTCTAGTCCGTCATTCATAATCCAGCCGTCGTCCATTAGAGAATATCCGCGTCCATAATCCAAAGACCTATTCCATTTCCATATAACAGTATTAGCACCAAATTCAAAAAGACAAAAGTATACATAAACATAGGCTTGTTTATGGCATGGCTATGGGTGTATAGGCCCATACGGGGTGGACATGTTGGAGTCTAGGTGGGCCACTCATGGTCCAATGGGGTCGAGTGAGGTCTTATTTTGAAGCTCTCGTGGAGGAGCACTTGACTACACTAATGGTTCGTCCGTGTTCAATAGTCTGCACATGCGCAGTCTGGCCGTAGTATAGAAAACAGGCATTTTGGGTGCTATGTAGGGTGTGTTTGGGTTAGAGATGAGCTAATCACGGTTCGAATGGGTCGTGTGAGGTGTCAAAGTGAAGCTTGTGTGGGGTAGAGTCAGAATGGTGTGTTTTTGAATGCATGTCGCGTTAATCTGCGCATGCGCAGTTGGTTGTAGTAAGTAAAGTGGCCATTTTGGGGCAGCGAAGGAAGTTATTTGGGGTCGAGATGGGCTAATCACGGTTCGAATGCGTCCTGAAAGGTGTCATCTTGTAGTTCTCGGGGTGTACACTCCGATTTAAGGGATGTTCGCGTCATCTGTGACGTCATGGGTGACGTCATCGGTACGAGTAGTAGCGAAAGTGGCCATTTTCGGGCAGTGAAGGAAGTTATTTGGGGTCGGGATGGGCTAATCACGGTTCGAATGCGTCCTGGAAGGTGTCATCTTGTAGTTCTCGGGGTGTACATTCCGATTTGAGGGATGTTCGCGTCATCTGTGACGTCATCGGTGACGTCATCGGTACGAGTAGTAGCGAAAGTGGCCATTTTCGGGCAGTACATGGAAGGTATTTGGGGTCGAGATGGGCTATTCACGGTTCGAATGCGTCCTGGAAGGTGTCATCTTGTAGTTCTCGGGGTGTACATTCCGATTTGAGGGATGTCCGCGCCATCTGTGACGTCATTGATGACGTCATCGGTACGAGTAGTAGCGAAAGTGGACATTTTGTGGGTGCGTGAGGGTGAGTTTGGTGTAGAGATGCACCATCCTTAGTCCGAATGCGTCGTGTGAGGTGTCATTTTGTAGCTCTCGGGGTGTACATTCCCAATTGAGGCATGTCCAAAGCATCTGTGACGTCATCGATGACGTCATCAGTAGCGTGCAGACCTCGATTTGAGGCATGTTCGCGTCATCTGTGACGTCATTGGTGACGTCATCAGTAGGAGTAGTAGCGAAAGTGAGCATGTTGGGGCAGTGAAAGGAGGTATTTGGTGTAGAGATGGACCATCCGTGGTCCAAATGGACCGTGTGAGGTGTCATCTTGTAGCAACGCCCACCAACACCATTCTTAATGCTTCAACGCCCTGGTGAAATAGATCAGAAGCTCTGATATTCCATGGAATTGTCACTAAATCTTCGAAATGCAGTGATGCCCGTCAACGCTCGTCGTTACACCTTAACACTCTAACATAACGCCATGATATAGACCGGAGAGAGAACAACAACAGCAACAACAACAAGGATGACACACGAGAGAACAACAACAACAAGAAGTTTTTTTCATATAGTTTATTCTCCCCAATGTTACATCATACCCACGCTGGGGAGCCGCGTTGGGTATATTTACAATTCAAGAAGATTCTTATCCAATCAGAGGCCACCATTTGCATGTTTCATATTCGTTCCTGTCCGTTAGATGTATTGTTGTCCAATCAGAAGTCTCCATTTCAGAAAGTGCCATCTGAACCGTTTATTCTAATCATCGTCGGGCAGGCCAGGATACCGTTGAGGCAACATATCCTCAGATAGTTGTTTGCGCATTCTGAGTATCTATCAGTGCATGGGTGAATACTTTCATCCGATGGGGGTGGTGGTCAGTTTAATCACGAAGAACGTAACATTGGTCAATATCTCCATTATCCACTTGGTGTTACAATTCAAGAACACTCTTGTCCAATTAAAGGCCACCATTTGCATCTGTCATATTCGTTCCTGTCCGTTAGATGTATTCTTGTCCAATCAGAAGTCTCCATTCCAGAAAGTTCCATCTTCGGCCATGTTCGCTTTGAACCGTTTATTCTAATCATCGTCGGGCAGCCCAGGAAACCGTTGAGGCAACATATCCTCAGATACATGTTTGTGCATTCTGAGTGTCTATCAGTGCATGGGTGAATACATTCACCCGATGGGAATATTCCCTAGTTTGGTCACGAAGAACGTAACATTGGTGACCCTCTCCACTGTCCACTTGGTGTTGGGTCGTTGTTGTTGGGCCCATTTCAAGGGATCCACGGTGTCCAGTTTCTCCAGCATCGTCTGTAGCGACACTCGGTTAATGATGGTAAACGGCTGGTCAAATACCCAGATGTTACTGCTCGGGTAAAAGTATCGGACTTGGTCTGTCTCCTTATGCCGCAGCACATAACCAAACGCCAGATTTAATTTGAAGGACGTAGCTTGGTCATTGAAAATGGCTTCCATGTAGCTGCGTAGACGGGCGAGGTCGGTCAGTCGAAAATTGTAGATATCTTGAATAGGGCGATGACGGTAGAAACAGTGCCGTATCATGGACCAGTGGCGCCGATAAATGTCACTCACTGGCTGGGCGTCCTGTAAGAGATCGCTAGGAACATTTATGGGCTCGTCCAGAAAATGTTCGATGTTGTCAGGCGTATGACTCGAAACCGTAACGGAGGGGTCCGGCTGGATATCCAGGCCCTCCTGGACCGTGGGTATAGGCAGGCTCTTCGTCATCGCATCACCAGTGGCGTTCGTCTCTCCGGGTTCATCTTCACTGGGTCTGACCTTCCGCGGCTCCTCTTTGGTGGAAAGTTGTCGCCCAAACCGTAGAGACGGGGCATGCATCAAACGTTGGTGCTGTCTAAACCGACTGGGTCGTTTGAAGAGTCGACCACAATCATTACATAGTACCGTCGCACCCGCGTGGGGTACCCTCTCATGACGCAGTAAATGATCCTTCCGATTGAATGACCGTGCGCAGATTATACAAGTATACCGGGCATCGTTGTGGATGGAGGCCTCGTGGCGTCGTAACTTATCTAGACGAGTAAACATCTTCTGGCAAGTTGTGCAAGTGAACATCTTGGTGGTTGACAGTTGTCTGATGAAACGGCCAGGCCGCCTCCCTTTTTATGGCACGCTAGCTGGTGATCTATTTTTAGCACACTCAGTTCAACTATCCCCAAGTCGAGGGCCGAGCCGTGACATCTTCGGTAACCTCCGTGTCTCTTCGGTCACCCCTTTCCGTAACGTCCAACGACCAACATGTAGACATACCTGCCAGAAGTATGTACGACATGTTATGGTATTCATCAGTCCACGGGTGCCGCGTTCAACCGATGGGATTGATCAGTTTAGCCACGAAGAACGTAACATTGGTGGCCCTCTCCACTGTCCACTTGGTGTTGGGGCGTTGTCGTTGGGCCCATTCCAAGGGATCCAGTTTCTCCAGCATCGTCTCTAGCGACGCCTGGTTAATGATGGTAAACGGTTGGTCAAATACCGGATGTTACTGCTCGTGTAAAAGTATCGGACTTGGTCTGCCTCCTTATGCTGCAGCACATAACCAAACGCCAGATTCAACTTGAAGGTCGTAGTTTGATCGTTG
>JAVTVY010003061.1:0-32428 GCA_036873755.1 Hanleya hanleyi | reverse complement strand
ATTAATTAAAAGCAGGTTTAAGACTTAGGTAGCAAACAGATACAATAATATCTGGAAACATGAAATACTGAAGAGAAGAGATTATACTCCAGTGACAGCTCAAAATACCCTGAAATTGCTGAATTCTGACAGACTAATGTTACTTGGAGAATTCGGTCCCTCAGTCCAGCATCACAAACTGTACTTGTTTATGGTATACATGAGGTGAACAAGACAGGTAAAGTATGGGAACTGGATTCAACTTCATTAGTTAATGTGCAAATGTATATCAGATCATTATCTGTGGGATTTCTCTTCATGTAACATTTTTATTCATTTTCTTTAGTTTGCTCTCTCAGCCAGACAAAAGGGAAGAAAAACTTCACAGCTACGATCTCATAAATATATTGTAGTATCCTACATGTACCTTCTAAATGGAACATGTTACATCTTTCATTCACTTGATTAGATGACAGAGCTAGATTTGTGCTCTTTCACATTAGTAACACTAACATGACTAAAGGTCTTCTTCTGATTAAAAATCACCTTCAGATCACCAGATCTGATGGTGGAAATCTCCACAATATGATATAGATTCTTTAGTACATGTATGTGATTGAAGAACCACACACTAGCCATGTTTTTTGCATTTTTCTTAATGGATGGTATTACAATACTTAAAAAGTTATGGTGATGATGTTCCAATCCACATTGCTTTCTGTCTGTACATGTATCTGTAGCCCTTTCTTCATCATCTTCACACAGTAACTCAGTAAATACATACTTTTGCATGTACATTGTAGTACGGTACTGCAACAGATGCAGCTGTCTGTTTATTGCACATTGAAATAAAGATGCTGAAAATTAATAATCCTGATACAGTACCGGCAGTATAAAGATTTTAATTCATGCTTTCAACATTACATCGTTATCTCTGGCAACACATTATCATGATCGAGTATAGACTCCGCATTTCATTGGATAAATTCATTACCACAATGCACAATACATACTAAATTCTACTGTCTACTATAATGCCTTCGGGTACATCCAGAGAAGCAATGTGGACTACTGGAATATCCTCACCATAACATTTCACTGTGTCATATGTTACTTACGTGACGCTTTTTTGTTACTTACGTGACACTATCAGTGTTGCTTAATTAATTATTAGAACGCACTTAAAATAAATATGCCAAAAAACATGTCTATTGCGTGCTTGTTCACTCTCATACCAAGAATATATATCATCAATTGGGTAGATTTTCCCAATCAAATCAGAAGCTTTTTAATCAGAAGAAGAAAATGGAGAAAATGCCGAATTCTCTGCGTTACTTACGTGACAGAGCACAAATCAAGCTCTGTGAACTAATCAAGTGAATGAAAAGAGTTGTAACATTTCTCATATAGAAGGTAGGATACTACTCTTATATACTTATGAGGTTGTAGCTGTGAAGTATTTTTCCTCTTGTCTGGGTGAGTGAGCAAACTTCAAAAAAGGAATGAAAATGTTACTTACGTGACGTGAAATGGGCCAAAAGTAGGTCAGCTCAGAACTTGCTGGTAACAGTCCCCTAATGCACCTTCATGCAAAAAATCAAGGTTCTAACGGTTCTCCTTATTTTGCCGACGAAAGAATTCGGATGGACTCACTCACTCACTCACTACCTGACAATTTGCAGATGGTACATGTAGCCTACTCCTGTCGACTACATAAAAGGAAATTATGTACTTCTGTAACTAAGAATTGTTTTCAACTGATCTGAAGGGGGTCCCAACTTTTGTAGCACAAAGGAAGGCATTTGATGGAAAAACATGCAAATGAACAAAAACTACCCAGCTGTCAGGATTTAAATGCAATTAATTGGGAAAGTTTTCTTTTAAAAGTTTTTCAATTTGATGATATGCATGTACCAGTCTCGGTTTGAGAAATTAAGTCGAGGTCACTCATCATCAAGGTCACTTAGGTCAAGGTCACTGGTCCAACGTCAGAATCAAGTGTAGTGTATGATCCTTTGAGATACTATGGTCCATGCAATAAAAATGGACTTGTAGGTTAACGTCAGGTTATAATTTGACTAGGGCAAGATACATGTACGTCAAGTTTCTTTAAGTGAGCTGAAGTGTTCTGAAAATTGCTTTTTTAATTTGGAGGGCTGGGGCCAAAGGTTTATTAAGTTTTTTTTACTACAGTGACCAATAATTTAGCATGTTTGATATTTCCTGAAATAAAATATTACTGAGTGAAGTTAACTAAATGATTTATTACATAAGGTGTCAAATGCCGTCATCATAAACTAGGTAGGGGTGTCAAATTGAGTCACCCTGAGGCAATGCTAGTAAGCCTCCATCGGGCAAAGAGTTACACCTACATTGTACATCAAGAAATACTGTGCTAATATCATTTAATCAATTTCATGTAACTATTTGTTGTATTTGGAAAAATAGGTCAAGGTCCGTCATCCTCAAAATGGCTCAGTTCTGTAACCATCCCCATGCATTGCATGAATTTGTAAAGCCATACTTTAAGAGATAATGAGAAAACTGATGAGGATATTAGACAGATGAACAGCATGGTCTTCAGCAAGGCCCCACCTGTCTAAGCCCAGAAAGTCTTTGTGAGTGAGCCCTTGTTCTGAAGAGGAGTAGACATCTTAAAACTTGGATAGGTGAATTATTTTCTGTTGATCAAGAGATAACATTCTAGTATGTACTGTGACCTAATCTTTTCTTCGTGCCACATCTTCTGTCTGAAATTTATATCATCTTCATTCATGTCATTGCCAAGCATTTAATCTGCTGAAAAAATTCAATATATGAATTAGTGGAATTGGAAATCAGTGCTATGAATAGACTCAACTTACTTTTCGCTGTTAACAAGAACATGCAGGATAAGTACAGATGATGGCAGAGATCAGCAAGGAAATTCAGACGAAATCTGATCTAAGTGCTCTGAGCACACATTGTACTTATACATAATTTTACCAATCAGGATTGAAAGTCCATGTATGTTTGACAACTTACAGATGAAAGTAAAACCTATTTTCTAGGTCCATAGTCCACTCCATTTTACTTATTTCTTCTTTTCTCATCGTTTATCTTCAGTTCAATACAATGCTGTCTTCTACTCGCTGTGAGGCATGTTATGTATTTCATCAACTTTATTGTAATGTAACTTTATGAGGGGAGAGGTGTTAATATAGGCCATGCCTGTTCACCAAGTATTCCATATTTATAGCTCATTTCAGTTATTCACAAAGCTATTCAGTATGTGAAAGTCTGTATAGTTACCCTAATAATTCAATCACCGGAAGTGCAGCAAATATGACTTATATCTGGAAATATTCTTCATGGCACCAGCTACAAAGTGTCACATTTGTCATTATGTGATTTTTCTTCAATTTGAATGAAGAATGAGAATGCTACTTTTTCTCTGTGTTTGAATAACAGAGTTGGAAAGTGAACTTCCTGTGATTGAATTATTAGGGGAATTACCATAGTTTGGTTCTGGAAGACGTGATGAAATATTAGTAACTTACAAAAGATGAAGACTCGTCTCAATCCTGCTGGAGATCCAAATTTTGTCTTACTGTGAGCTGCAAGTAGCTGTTTGGAGTGTTGAAGTCTCTCGTAATCTGCGAACCTGGTGGTGATTCTAGCAGCTCTAGTCAGTTCTTTGGTCAGTCTTCTGGTGCGATCTTTGCACTATTCATGACTATCAAAAGAAAACATTGGAAGAACATATCATCACCTCAATTACAGGAGAGTGAATGAAGATCAGAACTCCATCCACATTTTCATGGAATTTTCTTGTCCTTTTTGAAATTTTGGCTTCTTTTGAAGTAAATTTTCATGATAATAATCATTTTCGGAGTGGTTCCAATTGGAAGGATGATCTGTCATTTGAAGGCAAGTTGCTGACTAAATACATGCACTTAACTCTGAATGTATCAAACTCATACTTCAGTCATTAAATCATTGTATCAGGCAATTTAAATCTTCTACCTCATGTATATAGTAAGCTTACATAGTTACATGGAATTGAACATATCCAACTACAGTTTGTTATAATTGTTCACCTACATATACTCAAAAACAGATCCCGTCTTCTACGTGTCTGTCTTCATGTTAAACATCCAGATATTCACTCGGTACCATGGACATAATATTGACAGTACCAGTACTTTATCATCGATACAGAACGAGATCAGGCAGGCTGCAGTACCTATATGAAGTAAACTCAGTCCATGAAATGCAGCACATTGATCCTATGAAACACAGAAACAATGTATGATAATAGATAAATAGTTAAATATACGAAATAAGAATCATTTATTTGTGTATATGTGGCAGGGAATTTTGGTTTGAGAAATTTGATGATGTCAGAGTTCCAGTTTGCTGAGTTTAAATTTTCTCTCAAATTTCAATGATTATGAATTATTATGTTGTCTAGAATTGAAATAAGTAGTTACATATTTATGACTCTCAAGATGTTCAAGGGTCTCACCCAAAGTGGAAGACAAATTTCCAGGTCCATGGAAACTTTCTTTTTTACTGCATTGACACATTGATGATGAAGCTCAGCCTGAAATAAAATCTTTGTAAAATGAGACAGGGTATAAAGTGTGAATATAGTTTGTGAATATGGGAAGGGGGGGGGGGGGGGGTAGAATTACAGCAGGAAATTGTTTTTGAGAGAGCTAGAACTAATAAATAAAATTCAAGGACAACACTATCTTTCTCAAGGATTTTCATGGCACAGACTCTCAACAATATTGAAATTTCAGCACGACAAAACAAGAATATTTTAACAGATTAATACTCACTCTACCCCTCCTGTGTCACTACACCTCCAGTCATCATGTTTATCCATATGACCAAGTTTTGCTGGTGTGTGAAGACCTAACTAAGATAATGTGAGTGTCCATTTCTTGGCACACCTTATACACAGAACTTTGGTAAAGTGTTCTTCTGTGATTGTGTTCATTCATTTATGTTAACTGTATTGCTGATCTGCAAAGACTTTATACCTTGATCAATAAATTTTATTCTTATCTACAGTTAGTTTTAAGGTGTTCTGTCTTCATATTGTCTTTCAACCATCAAATTTTATTTGTACAGATTAGGGTACTCAGTGCACTATTCTAACATGTCTAATGTACTTTGTCATACAGGGATACGGTACTGCACATTCAGCAATATTTTCATTATGATCTCTTCACAGACCCACACCTCTTAATCGATGAAGGAATTCATGATCATTTCAGTTTTCACTTTAATAGTTCAGTTTTATTTTTCGAGAACTCATCAAACATGTCAAATGGCTTCACTAGCTCTGACAGCAGCAGTGCTCAGCTGAGATAATCCTCACAGCTTGAACTGCTACGGACTACTTATACACTAATCTTCAAACATATGGCCTATTGTCTTTCAATAAATGATAAAACATTTCTGAAGCTTTGATTAATCAAAACTGCTCCATAACAAACTTTCATGCATGTCATTGGTCATTGCCTTTTCTGATGTAAACATCTGAGAAGGGTTGTCAATGTTATGCATTGCATCATGGGTTGTTTTGGAGCAGCAAGGTTTACTTGGGCCCATGTTCCGGATTCTTTGTTGTTGAAGAATTCTTTAGAATTTCGCTAATTACGATAATGATGTCAGGCTAAACACTCGCATAGTTACCTGTTGCTATAATCCTATTCGATTGTCAACTGGTCAATCACCATCATCACTGCCCGACGCTTGCTGTCACTGTTGTTGTTGTAACAGACTGTTTGAAAACGTCGACATCAAGCAGAAAAACTGTTTTCTGAGAATAGCATTTGAAACCATAATGCATCAACAGGTGGTCAAGAAGACCCAGGGGTCAGTTCAGATCATCTGGTGAGCAAATCGGACGTAGTCATCGATATTTGTTTCGTGTGGAGGGGCACCTGCTCACCGAGTGTACTTTCACTGAGATTTTGAAAACAGCTGACCGTGAGCGCGCGACTTGGAACGCTGTTTGACTTATCCGCCTCCAAACAGGAGAGTTAACATACAATCGTCTCCGTGCCGTCTCCGCTCGTTTCCAATGGCCCATTCTCCGTTCATTCTCATGAGAAAACGGAGAATGAGCGGACCGTCAATATATTAGACTATTTCTACCGTAAGACAACAAAGAGCTGCAACGGAGAATGGACGGAGAACGAGAAAATGGTACCATTCCGGACCAGAAACGACCGGAGAACACTGTAACGGTCCGTCCATTCTCCGATGGTTTTGTCCGTAACGGTCCACAAAAGTCCGTCTCCGCTCTGGTCCATTGCATTTGTCCGTCCATTCTCCTCGCAACTCCGGTCCGTTCTGTGGGGAAATTGCGTGTGTAGGTGGGTCCCTAGTGGACCGATTGGCTCGAGTGGTGTATCAAAGTGAAGCATTCGTGAAGGGGCATCTGATGGGCTGGGTGTGGGATTGAAATATCGGCATCCTGTGCATGCGCGGTGGCCAAAGGGTATGAAAATAGGAGGAGCAGGAGGAGGAGATGGAGGACGAGATAGAGGAGTCAGTGAGTGAGTGAGTGAGTGGCTGGGTGAGGAGTGAGTGAGTGAGTGAGTGAGTGAGTGAGTGAATGAGTGACTGAGTGAGTGAGTGAGTAACTGAGTTAGTGAGTGAGTGAGTGCCCAACGTCCGCGAAACGTGCGTTGAATATGTTTACAACTCTCGTAGGCTCTTGTCCAATCAGAATGCATTTCCATGGGAACTGAAATATCCGGTCTCGAGAATGAAGAGCGTGATCCGTGTATGACACTTTGGTGACGTCTCAATTGACTGGTATGCTCAAAGACTATATCACACTCTGCACATGCATGCGTGGGTACTTCATGGCCAGGCGATGTGAGGGCTTCGAGCAAGTCGTACACGTGAACATTGTGGTAGAGTGTCTGCTGAATGGACGTCAACTGTGCAAGCCTTTAGGACACGCTTGCCTTCACGGACAGTAACGCCCGCCAACGCCTAGCTTAACGCTTCAACGCCCTGGTGAAATAGCTCAGAAGCTCTGATTTTCTAGATAATCACTCACTCCTCCTCCACCACCTCCTCTTCCCCCTCCTCCCTCCTCCTCCTTCTCCTACGCATACACAGGTAACTCTACCATGTAGCCGGATGGAAAAAGGCACTTATATCCCCCAAACGCACTCCACTGCACCTCTCTACTACTCCCAAGTGATCTATAAATAGAACAAGGGTTTTCCCAGAAAATTCCCCGAATAATTAACCCTGACAGTTTCTGCTTTCTGTTCTACTAAACTGGATTACTTCCCTAGAATAACTACCCCAACACTCATCCAGTGTGACGGTCCCCCACGAATGCTTCACACTGATACATCATACGACCCAATCGGATCACGGATTGTCCACCTAGATCCCAAAACGTCCATTCAAATACACTTTTTCTACTGCGCATGCGCAGAATGACGTCAGTTCCACTCCACGCCCATCCAATTGGACGCTCCCCCACGAGTGCTTCACGGTGACATCCCACACGATCCAATCGGAACACTATGAGTCCACCTAGACCTCAAAACGTCCACGCTAGCGTTACTTGCCCCGTGCGCATGCGCACGAGAACTTTTCAAAAAAATTCAACGTTTGGCCTCGCGATCCCTCCCATCGTGTCCTACAGCTCGAGATGAAGAAAACAAGGAGTCACACCCTGTACCACAAATGTCCGTGAGTGGGTTTCCCATTGAGACTAACATTGTCCAATGCGCCATAATGGACCTAACATATCACTAGGGCCTTATGTTGGGGGAGATCACAGGGGGTTGGACCGTCACGTGACCGGAAATGACGTCACCGGAAGTGCCCCGAATGTGACCTTTGACCCGAATGTGACCGGATGTCCCGTGACCGGATGTGACATCATCGTGACGTCAGCACCACGTTACGCCACCATGGCAACGCCTCAGCTTCATTTTGTGGAGGGAATTTAACGGCTTTCTACTACTGTCACGGTATTATAGTGCCGGTGATAGATTAGCAAGCAGCCAAAAGACATGTCGACAACAGTGTCAAGTCCATGGGGGCCAGGAACGTTTTTGACACGAAATTTGGATATTCGTAAAACGTCACCAGAATATCTATGGCGTCCGAGAGAGGTGACCTAAAACTGACAAAAAAAATATTGGAAGCTGGAAACTAAAATTGTTAAATTCATGAAAATAAACTGTTACGTTTGCACTGTAAACAGTAGACGTATGCTAAGCCAAAATTGAAACATCACAAAGAAAGACTCGTATATTGATTTCTCATGGTGCCAATTGAGATATTGATTACTTCAAGTGCGATGTGATTGTTGAAGGGTGGAAAATACAGCAAAAGTGTACTTGTGACTCACACATGGCTGAAGACAAACGAAGGAAATAACACAAACAAGTGACTATAGCCCAACATGACAGCATAACAGATTTCACATTGAATATCTATCATGTGTGTCTGTATTTTTCCCTTCGCAATCGATATCCTTGCGTGTACAGGCTTCCATATATTACTGAGTAGCACTCAATTGCTGTTTATTATTCAATTCATTCATCCCACTTTTCAACCAGTTCGATCTTTGTCCACTAGTATCAGTGTTCGTGTAAATCTACTTATTTGCATTGTTCCGCGCTATAATATGTACATGTTAAACATGCTGAAAACACGAAATTCCGTGTAAGCCCTTTGTGATGTTTGCCTAAGTGGACACTTTCCAGTGCAAATTCGCGAATATGACGGTTCCACGTTGTTGCTGTTTCATTTCACAGAGTCGTATCCCATCGACAGACACGCAATGAATACTCGGTCTTCTTATTCAAATCAGTATGCCCTTCTGAAATATGAAATAGTTGTCCACTATCATACATTTGTCCAAAAAAAAGGGGGCCCTTGGTGGCTTAGTGGTCTAAGGCGCTTCGCTGGTGAGTAGTATATAGACAGCACGAAGCCTATTATTTGCCGGGGGAGGTAACTCTTGCATCCACCAGGGGGCGCTGTTTCCAGGTTAAAGGCATAGGGAACTCCCCGTCATCTTCCCAACAGTTCCGCCAGGGGAGGGAGTTCCGCCAGGGGTCGCCACCAGCTCAAGGTCACGTGGAGATCAAAAGTAGTTCCGGCAACCTGTAGCCTTTGTATTCCTCCGCGGACAGAATGTAGTCCCATGTCAACCAAGTGACTTCCAATGTTAATGTATACGGGGAATGCCTAAAAAGAGTATGGGAATAGACGTTTTGTGCCCGGGGTGGGTCCCTAGTGGACCGAATGGGTCGAGTGAGGTGTCAAAGTGAAGCATTCGTGAAGGGGCATCCAGTCATGGGTGGGTGTATGTAAAATTAGGATTTTTTCCCGAAACTATAAAAAGCGGAACACGGACTTTACCCTAAAATAGGGGAAAACCCCTATCCACTCTGGTCAAAAGGGCTAATGTCGGTCTCCGGGCTTATTGGGGCCTGCCTATCAAGTCTATGGGGTGGGTGCATGTAAAATTAGGATTTGTCCCCGAAACTATAGAAAGCGGAACACGGAATTTACCCCTAAAATAGGGGAAAACCCCTATCAACTCTAGCCAAAAGGGCTACTATCGGTCCCCGGGCTTATCGGGGCCTGCCTATCAAGTCAATGAATGTAAAATTAAGATTTTTCCCCGAAACTATAAAAAGCGGAATACGGACTTTACGCCTACAATAGGGGTCTGTATTATACAATATAAGGGAAAATGGCTGTATTGGGTATGGGGATGGTCATTTTTTTTCGTGGGCTTTACTATGGGTTGTGGGGTCGCGTTTTTCTCGTCTCGCCAAGAAAATGACAATGGGAATGGTCCCGAGGTCTGTATATAGGCCCATATGCTGGCCATGGGGGGTATAGGTTCAACCTGGGAAATTCACACACGTTCATTGTGATATGGGTTGCTTGGATTTGTTTTTCACGTCTCGTCATTTAGAACACGTTGGGAAGGGTCCCGGAGCGAAACGGTGAAATTTTTGGAAAAAGTCACCGAGGCCAGGGTAGGCCCATAGGTCTATACTGGATGGCTATGGGTGTATAGGTCCATACGGGGTGGACGTTTTGGGATCTAGGTGGGCCACTAATGGTCCGATGGGGTCGAATGAGGTATCAATGTGAAGCCTATGTGAGGGGGCAACCGATGGGATGGATGTGGGGTAGGAATATCGTCATCCCGCGCATGCTCAATAGACAGAGTGTATGGAAATAGACGTTTTGGGATCTAGGGGAGCCACTCGTGGGCCGATTGGATCGAGTGAGGTATCAATGTGAAGCCTATGTGAGGGGGCATCTGATGGGGTGAGTGCGGGGTTGAAATATTGTCACTCTGCGCATGCGCAGTGGACAAAGGGTATGGAAATAGACGTTTTGGTGTCTAGGTGGGCCACTAGTGGGCCGATGGGATCGAGTGAGGTATCCATGTGAAGCCTATGTGAGGGGCTAGACTAGGGTGTCGTTTTCATTCTGCTGCGCAGGTCACGTGGGTTGTGACGTCACTTCCGGGTTTCACCTCCAAACCCAGAAGAGTTCCAATGTTCTCTTAGACGTCCGGGTGTTCAACATCCGGGGGTTTCCCGGCCCGGCCCGGCCCGGCCCGGCCCGGGCCGCACGCGCGCGAGTCATCACCGGCAGTGCGCGGATGAATGTCGGGTCAAAAGGTCAAAGGTCACATCCAGGTCAAAAGGTCCAAGGTCTCCCTTTCGGCAAGGTTCGGAGACAATGTTGTGGCATCGATATACAGAGCTTGAACCCCAAAAGGGGATTGTAAATTAACCTGGGAAGGATGGGCAATTCCATTTGGACCAATCAGCGGTCGAGAAAAAGAGCCAATGAGCGATCGATAAAAGAACCAATGGACGGCTACTAGAATTTTGCTCACGTCTGCGCCTGCATCCAGGTACTGGGATGCTTTCGCCTACGTCCGCGCCTACATCTGGGTTCTTGTACACCCGGGTAATGTTTTCTGGACATGGATGGGTTAACTTTGGCTCCATTCTAGGCCACTGATCGGCTAATACGGTGTTCAAGCCAGTTTCATGCATTATCCTCATATAGAAAACACACAAGACAGTGTTTTTTGGCGAGATCTCATTTTGTTTTTTATTCAGTGACAACAACAACGTGAGAACAACCACGTGAAAACTGAAGCCCAGAACAGGGGGCTTGTACATTGAAAGAACTGAAGCCCAGAACAGGGGGCTTGTAAACTTAAGCCCAGAACATCGGGCTTGTGTACATTGAAAGAACTTAAGCCCAGAACGGGGCTTGCACATTGAAATGATGGGCGGCCCAGTCATATACGAGTACATCGCGGTCCTCGGCCTTGGGGTACTCGTCAAACATCTGTACGATGGTAGATAAGGGTCTTCCCCGGCATCGATGGTACAGGTAAAACAAGCAATATTGTCCGCACACGCTACTGGCCAGGCTTTGCAACGTTTGACTGTTCCAACACCACGTGCCTTGATCCATGAAGTCTGTTAAATCGGGATGGAGGGGTGGCAGGCCGTACGGGTCAAGGTATTCGCCCTGCTGTCCTGTCAAGTACACGGCCACCCAATGTTCACCGGGCCGATCCATCGGGTCCGTGTTGAGAACGTCAGCAGCAGGATACATACGGTCTAATGGGAACACATCTCGGGCGAACATCCCTTGAAAGACCATACGTGTCCCTGGGTCATTCTCCAGCACGGTGGTTATCTGGTCTGTATCCATGTTAGGTGGAAAAGTTGCACAGGACGTAGCGCGCTTTGTCCACTTGAATGATGTTGTCAAACTCGGCGTAGCAGATCACATTTACGGTGGTCGTTCTCTAAGGTGGGGGTCAGATCGAAACAGAACAACGTGTATCCGTTCCCGTAGTCCTCCCGACTGATCAAATTCCCTTCGTCCTGGTTGATTTGACCGGTGGCTGTAAACAGTCTCTGATAGGCTCGAATGAAATTCCTGCGCCCAAAGTTCGGTGTTAAGGCCGTGGCTGGGACCTGTTGTCCATCCACATACAGGGCCACAAAATTGATGCCGAAATGTTTAAAGTCAAACGGATTGTCTGGGTAGGCTCCGCTGAAACTGGTATTTTCCACACAGGGCAGGATCAACCGCTTGGGTAGTTCCCCCAGGAACAGGTTTTCTTTTTTGGCGCTCATATTTCCTGCAGGCTCAGAGAACACTTTGGTGTGTACACGTCGGATAGGAGTAGTAGGTAAAGGCTAAAATGACGGCTCTTTCACCCGGATGTAACTATGACGTCACAGGGGTCACTGAGTGCAAGTGTGGTCAAAATGGTGGCGTGTGTGGTCAAAATGGCGGCATGTGTGGTCAAAATGGCCGCGTGTGTGGTCAAAATGGCGGCGTGTGTGGTCAAAATAGCGGCGTGTGTGGTCAAAATGGCGGCGTGTGTGGTCAAAATGGCGGCGTGTGTGGTCAAAATGGCGGCATGTGTGGTCAAAATGGCGGCATGTGTGGTCAAAATGGCGGCATGTGTGGTCAAAATGGCGGCGTGTGTGGTCAAAATGGCGGCGTGTGTGGTCAAAATGGCGGCGTGTGTGGTCAAAATGGCGACGTGTGTGGTCAAAATGGCGGCGTGTGTGGTCAAAATGGCGGCATGTGTGGTGTGTGTGGTCAAAATGGCGGCATGTGTGGTCAAAATGGCGGCATGGGTGGTCAAAATGTGGTCACAGGGGTCACTGAGGGGTCACTGAGTGCAAGTGTGGTCAAAATGGTGGCGTGTGTGGTCAAAATGGCGGCATGTGTGGTCAAAATGGCGGCGTGTGTGGTCAAAATGGCGGCGTGTGTGGTCAAAATGGCGGCGTGTGTGGTCAAAATGGCGGCGTGTGTGGTCAAAATGGCGGCGTGTGTGGTCAAAATGGCGGCATGTGTTGTCAAAATGGCGGCGTGTGTGGTCAAAATGGCGGCGTGTGTGGTCAAAATGGCGGCGTGTGTGGTCAAAATGGCGGCGTGTGTTGTCAAAATGGTGGCGTGTGTGGTCAAAATGGCGGACTGTAGAAAAACGTATAAAAGAAGGCGATTTTTAGCGGTGGGGTGTATTCATTGCACTACTTGCCTGACTTACCTGACCTGACCAGCCTGCCTGCCTGCCTGCCTGCCTGCCTGCCTGCCTGCCTGCCCTGCCTGCCTACCAGCTTGTTCTGACGAGAGGAGGAGAAGAGAAAGCATGAGACGTGGAGAAGATTTTCCATTGGACCCAGCAGCACCTCCGGTTGAAGTTTTACCCCAAGACGAGCGTGTCAGTGACATTTATCGACGTCACTGGGCTACCATACGCCATTGTTTTCAGCGTGACCGTCGTCTATTGGACTTGTATAACTTTCGACTGCAGGACCTCACGTATTTGTCTACCTATGCCGAGAACATTTTCACAGATCAGGTGACAGCGTTCAAGTTGAATATGACATTCGGGTACATTTTACGGCACAAGGAGACGGACCAGGTGCGGTATTATTATCCCAGCAATAATACCTATGTGTTTGATCAGCCGTTCACGGTGACGGATGCGATTTCTCTGGAGCCACTCATCAACCAACTGACTACGTTGGATCCATTGGAATGGGCCCGGTTGCAACGCCCCAATACCCAATGGCTTGTGGAAATGGTGACCAACGTCACATTTTTCGTCACGAAAATCAGAGATCATCCTATCGGTGCTCCTGTACTACTACCCCCTTGGTTGCTTCATCGACACGGCCTGTATGCATTAACAGGAGGGCGAAACGGGCCCTACAAAGACCGGAAATGTCTGTTTCGGTGTTTGGCCGTGCATGTGGACGAGTGTGACCCCAACCGTTGTGACAGAGTGGCCAATGACTATTGGGAACAGTATTTAGAGCAGCAAGACTTGGATGAGCGGCACTTCCGTGGAGTTCCGTTCAAGAACTTGGATGACGTGGAAACACTGTTCAACATCAATATCTTTGTATACCGATTACAATGCGAGGAGGAGGATACATGTGTGGCTCAATTGGTTCGTCGTTCGACAGAACGGTATGCTTCTACGATGAAAGTGAATGTGTTCGACTACAATGGCGTCAGTCATTTTTCGCTGATCTACAATATGAGCCAGTACGACCAGTCTTAAGTTGTGCCCAATGCCATCGGGTGTTCAAAGAATCGTCCAAATTGCATAGGCACGAGAAAATCTGTACGATCGTTGTGAAGCGAGTATATCCGGGTGGTGTGTATCATAATACGCCTACTATTTTCCAGGAACTGGCCGATGAGGGTCTGATCATACCGGAGCAGGACCATTATTTTCCCTACCGGACGTGTTACGATTTTGAGGCCCTGTTGGAGCCCATGGACATGTTTTCAGCGAAAACGCAGTGGACGCAGCGCCATATTCCCCTGAGGGTGAGTATTTCGAGCAACGTACCTGGCTATGACGCTGCACCGGTGTGTTTCGTGTCTACCGGGGATTCCCATGAGTTGATCAGCCGCATGATGGAGTATTTAGAAGAAGTCAGTGCGGCTAGTACAGAATTGTTGGTGTCCAAGTTCCAGGACATACTGGACCAGCTGGACGATCGGATTCCTATACCGGGTGTAGCGTTTAGTGACGATGAAGAGTCTGAGTCCGAGTCGGAGCCCGAGTCGCAGCCCCTGCAGTCGCAGGATGTGCCTTTACCGAAACCGTATGCGGAGAAATTGAAAGTGCGCTTCCTACAATATCTAGGCCAGTTACCGGTGCTAGGTTTCAACTCGGGGCGATATGACTTGAACATGGTGAAGGAATTTCTTTACCCCTACTTGCCCAGGCGAATACCATCAAGTCCGTCATCAAGAAGATCAATAATCATATGGCCCTCACTACCACATCACTCCATTTCCTGGATGTACGGAACTACTTAGCTCCTAATTATAGCTATGATCAGTGGGTGAAGGCGTATGACTGTGCACAAACCAAAGGGAGGTTCCCTTACACGTATATATCGACGCTCGATTGTTTGGAGGAAACACAGTTGCCACCCCGGGATGCGTTCTTTGATGATTTGAAGCAAGTGGAATGTCCCGAAGACACGTACCGGGAACTACAGCAGGTATGGAACGATCAACATATGCACACCTTGCGAGATTTCCTGATATGGTATAATAACTTAGATGTGGTTCCTTTCCTGGAAGCGGCCGAGAAAATGGTTCAACTCTTTCGTCGTGAGATGCACGTCGATATCTTCAAGGAGTGCTTGCGTTTACCGGGTCTGGCGCTTCGCCATCTTTTTCAAGCGTGTCCTACGTACTTCTCACTGATACAGCAAAAAGATGCAGACATGCATGATTGTCTAAAGCAGAACATTGTGGGCGGACCGAGTCTTATTTTTCACCGTTACCACGAGAAGGACGTCACTAGTCTCCCCAGTGGAAAACCCTGTGCTAAGATCATCGGATTCGATGCCAATGCCTTGTACCTGTGGTCTCTGGCCCAACCTATGCCCAGTGGCCATTATACACGTTGGTTGGCGGAAGGTCGGCATTTTACACCGCAACGCACTCCCTACAAGCATCTGGCTGATCAGTGGTTGGATTGGGAAGCCTATCGACGGGGAATTTATATACGACACCAAACCAACGCCACAGAGAAGCGCATAGGAGATCGTCGACTCCCCGTCGATGGGTTTGCCCTGGTGGGTAGAATTACAACACATATAATTTTACGGTTGCTATTGGCACGGCCACGGATGTCATTTCAGCGCTGGACGCTTCAACGAACGACGTGGAAAAACACCGGAAGAATTACGGGAAGAAGTGGTGGAGAACGGTGATTATGTGAAAGAGAGAGGATACCATCTGGTCGAAATGTGGGAGTGTGAATTTCACACCATGTGCCAGGCCCTGCCCCATTTACGGCGTTTCCTAAAAGAGCGCGAGTACCCCTTGAGTCGTCGGCGACTCCTGAGTCTGCCACAGATGTTCGACGCCATTCGTTCGGGGGACCTCTACGGCTTTGTCGAATGTGATTTGCATGCTCCCGACACTCTCAAGCCCCTCTTCACCCAGTGTCCTCCCATCTTTAAGAACACGCTGGTGGGTCGGGATGATATTGGGGACACCATGAGGGCCTATGCGGAGCAACACGAGTGTTTGCCTCAACCTCGACGGATGTTGATTGGTAGTATGTGGGCCGAGAAAATCTTGCTGGGCACTCCGTTATTACAGTGGTACATGAACCACGGTTTGGAAATTACCAAAATATACCAAGTGATACAATACGTACCCCACGCTTGTTTTGCGGAGAATGCCGACATCGTGACGTCGGCCCGTCGTCAAGGTGATCAAGACCCGAGTCAGGCCATCATCGGTGAATCTTGGAAGTTGACGGGCAATGGGTATTATGGAAAACGGTCACGAACCAGGATAAGCACGTGAACGTGAACATTTGTACTACTGCCCAAGCCCGCAAAAAAGTGAATTCTCCTCTGTTTCGGTCCGTGGAGGTCATCGATGACGACACCTATGAAGTCACTTTAGCCAAGAAGACTACCCGTTACAACCTACCCCTGCAGATTGGATGTATGGTATACCAGGTGGCCAAGCTGAGGATGCTGCTGTTTCTCTATGATTTCATGGGTGTGTATTTTAATCCATCAGACTGGCAACTCATGGAGATGGATACGGACTCGGCCTACATGGCCGTCTCTAATGCGGATTGGGAGTCCCTGGTGAAACCAGAGTTACGTACCCAGTATGAAGCGGAGCGGGACCAGTGGCTACCTCGACGTGACCATTACAAGTACGATAAGCGTACGCCGGGCCTCTTCAAGCTGGAGTGGAGTGGGGATGTTATGATTTGTCTCTCCTCCAAGACGTATTACTGTTACGGGGGAGACGAAAATAAGTTTAGCTGCAAAGGGGTGAGCCGGCGCGATCCCAACATCGACAAAGCCTTGTACTTGAACGTGCTGCAAAGCCAGGCCAGTGCGAGTGGCACTAACCGAGGATTTCGGGTGGTGGACCACCAGATGCGGACGTACATTCAGCAACGAGACGCCTTTACTTTCTTTTACCCGAAACGGAAAGTGTTGGCCGATGGTGTGAGCACCACTTACTTGGACTTGTGAACGGAACACACACTATAACTGTTGATACACCAGTTAAAAAACTGTAAAAGTCAGGATGGCCGAGTGGTCTAAGGCGCCGGTATTAAGTGCTGGTCGGCGAAGAGCTGGCGTAGGTTCGAATCCTACTCCTGACAGAATTTTTTGGACCTTAACCATACTATTCTATTATACCCTGTATTCTATTGTACATAGTGTAATCCTTCTTGTTGACTTAATAAAAAAAGTCAAAACCATCATTTTTGTGTTTTTTCATCAATTTTATTGAACATCAATGAACGTCAGAACAACAACGTCATAACAATAACGTGAAAATAATAAAAAACAAGTGGCCTGCGCGCAGTGCACTGAATTTAAGTTAACCAGAGAAATGGAGCATGCACATTAAAACGAGAGGCCGTCCAGTCATAGACGAGGACATCACGGTCTTCGGCTTGACAATAATCATCAAACATGTGTACGATGGTTGGCATAGAATGTCCTCTACTCCGGTGAGTGAGATAAAACACACAGTACTGTCCACACACACTACTCAAGGGTCCTTGTAATCTTTGAGTATTCCAACGCCACACTGTAGTAGATACGTCCATGAATTTCACCAAATCGGGATGTAGGGGTGCAAGTCCGTAGGAATCAAAGTATTCGCCTTGGCCTAGGGTGTCCACGTACACAGCTACCCAATGTTCACCGGGTCGATACCCCGGGTCTGTATTCAGGATGTAGGCTGCTGGGGTGGTGGAGTGGGTGGGAAACACATTGCGTGGAAACACACCTCGAAAGGGGACCTTAGGATCTCGCTGGAGTATGGCCATCAGCTGCTCTGTATCCATGACTCTAGTTGGCGTAGTCACACAGCACGTTTCTTTGCTGATCCACGCTGATGACGTTATCAAACTCGGCGTAGCAAATCACGTTAATGGTCTGGGTTAGACCGACGGCAAACCGCAGTTCCAACCGTAGGTTTCCTTTCTTGAACAAGGCCAGTTGATGATCGTGTTCCAAGGTAGGGGTGAGGTCGAAGGCGAACAACGTGTACCCGCGGTAAAAGTCTCGTCCAGTGATGGCATTTCCTTCGTCCTGGTTGTTTTGTCCTGTGGCTGTAAACAGGTTCAGGTAGCTCCACACATAATTTTGGTTACCAAAATCCGGTTGTAATGGTCGGGCTGGAATTTGATGGCCAGCCACGTGCAGTGCCAAAAAGTTCAGGTTGAAATGTTGAAAGGCGAACGGAATCTCATCCCACGCTCCATTGAAAGTGGTGTTGGTCACACACGCTATGGTAACACGTTTAGGGAGATCCCCTAGAAATAAATTTTCACGATTGGCCATCATCGTACCTGTTGGCACAGAGAACACCTTGGTCTGTACGCGTCGGATGGGGTACAGGGCTGGTTTTTTCGATAAGGCTTTCATGTGACTCACCAGCACGCCCTGTTGCAAATCCACCGTACGCCCAAACAGGGCTGCATCTTCTAGGACGATCTTGTAATTGGGGGCCTCTCCAGCGGCCATCAAGGCGAACGCAGGTATGGAACGGATCAACTTGATCTTGATGGATACACCGTTCATCATGTAGCGGTCTTGCAGGAACAGATCGGCGTGCAGTCGTCCCATCATATCGATGGACCTGCTAGTGGCTGCTAGGTTTTTGCGCGCGGTGAATCCATTATTGGCAGCGAGCACGCTATTCATGGATCCGGGTGTATCCTTGTAGTACAGCGAGGCTTGCAAGTGTGTTTTTTTGGCATCATTGCCGTACGACAACAGCGTCTCCATGTAGGCTCGGTACGGGTACGTATTGGTGGACGTATTGATGAGTTTATCGCTCAGACTCATATCCACCTGTTGGAACAAGGAGTGCAGCCAAAGATTCACCGGGCCTACTACCGCATCGTCCGCTAGGTCGGCCCCGGCTGCGTCCACTATTTTGGCTTTCACGTACAAATAGGTGTGGGCTAAATCCAGGTAGGCCGTATCTTTGTTTTCAATGGTAAATTCCACAGGTCCCGTCCCCGTCAGGCTAGCCAGGGGTCGATGTTCTACCCAACGTCCTTCGGCTACACTGGTCTGGGTGGGTGGAATAGTCCACAAATCCAATTCACTGTTGGTAGACGGACACGACTCGGAGTGAATGAATGCCATTATGCGAACATGTCTCTCCTACTACTCTTCTTCTTCTTCTTGGTCTTATTCTTCGGGGGTGTGCGTCGTCGGTGTGTTGGACGTCGAATGACTCTTCGCTGTGTCCGTGGTTGTCTTTTAAGGGCTTTGGCGATCAAGACGCTGCCTGCTTCTTTAGCCCGTCGTTTCAAGGCTTGTCGCGGTGCTGTACCTCCCATCACATCACCGGCCACGCGCAATCCACTGCGTACCGCTTGTTTGTAAGAACGTTTTCACAATGCTGCCCAGTATGTTTCCCAATCCGTGACCTCGTTGCATGCGTGCACCGCTAAAGATGGGCAAGCCTCCTCCCGTTTGTTTCTTGTAGTAGTCGGCATAGCTGGGCGTATGGCACTGGTAAGGCACGTACATTATACGAAGTGAGGAGAACGGGCTTATCGGAAATGAAGTGTCAGCACCACTTTCCCTCGTTCGAATGCGACCGGGTGTCCCGTGTCATCTCTTATATCCACCATGATCGTGTTGATATCCGTTGTCCTACGGGGAGGTAGAGTATATGGTTGAAACTCTGGTTGACTTGATTGCCATACGTCTTGCTAATGGGGACCACCCGTACCAGAGGTGTGTTCACATCGCCCACAATATGGCTGTCCACTGCGTCCGAATAGACGTAGAGTCCGTACATGCCTACCCAGATAGCACACCAACGTTGGCCCAATGTTGGCCCAACGTCTTCACATTTGTTGGCCCAACGTTGGCCAGCCAACGTTGGCCCAACGTCTTTTTGCTCGTTGGCCCAACGTTGGCCGGCCACCGGTGGCCCAACGTTGGCCGGCCCCCATTAGCCCAACCTTGACTAGTCAACATCCCATTGTTTTGAGCAAACATTTGTGTAGCGTGTTGTTGCTTGTCACTTAGAGAACTAAACACTCAGTTCATAAGTTTCTTACAGAAAGAAAAAATGTTATAGAGAGTTTGTATTTCACACGGGTTTGAATGGGGTTCACCTGCTCGAACAGACGCCAGGTGGATATGCGTACCAAGAGGTAATTGGTGCATGCCCTTGTCGTTTTTGTGGACGTCACAAAGGCAACGTCATAATGTAATGATGTTATATTTGTTCGTTTTATGAAGCCACGTCTTCTTTACCTGGTTGGTTGGTTGGTTTGATTGGGCACTCCATCGTATTACAATGGGCACAGGTCATACAGAGTATGCCGTGCAACCCGTTCCCCAACACCGCCCTACACATGCTCCCTCGTACCAATGACGCATAGCCATCGATAATTCCCCATTATATCTTCTTTACATCTGTGTCCATATCATCTAATTTTGATCAGGTCCCATACAGAGTATGCCGTGCAACCCGTTCCCCCACACCGCCTTATACACATGCTCCCTCATGCCAATGACGCATAACCATTGGTATTTCCCCAGTATATCTTTACATATATATCCATATCCTGCTCGCAAACTAGCGCCACCTAGTGTGGCTGGTGATCCCAATGGGGTTTGAAATCAGCAACTGTGAGAAGCAGAGAAGCAGATAATCCAGCGACCGAGTCTCGTATCTCCAGGAACACAATTGAACGATTGTGAAAGAAGTGAAAAACCCAAAGAAATTCAATTACAACTATAAAAACAATTTATTCTAGCAGAACTGACACATTGGTACATGGAATGATTAAGCAACATAATATACTCCAATAGGCTGAGAGTTAAATTGCACCCAAAATACATTGTTCGAGAAATTCTAACCACCACTTCTGTGTTTCAAGAATCACACAGTCAAAATAGCCAAAATTAACAGCCGAGAGTTAATGTTGTGTTCTCCTGTGACTTCTCCCGCCTTCTCGGTCATGAGCGTATTTCAGCCAAGTCTTCACGACGCCTTCTATCTGTGAGTCACCCGCACCACTGCACAGTGGATTTTTTCTCACAGCATCTGTAATAACAAAGAAGAACAAGGGTTATATGTAACCCGGCAGCTCGCCTTTTGGGTATTCAATAACATGCAGCTTCACATAAAGATGGAGCCCTTCAGGTTGCACATCACTGACAATGACAATACATATTGCAATAAAAAATTGACTTCTTCGTCAGTGATGCTGAAGTTGGATTGAAACATGAACTCTATTATAAAACTTGAAATAAAGATTACCTTTTTTTCCAAAAGTAAGCTTATACATGTCATTATGAATACATGTACAATTGAAATTTTGTCTGAGATGTGGGTGTGAAATGCCTGGACAAATATGGTTCGTGCAAAAGCTTGAGGTTAAATCATGATGAGGAATGGGATTCGATACCAAAATTGAAGGAAATGGTGTTCTTCATTAAAGGCGACACAAAATTCCAAACCACCAGGGGTTAATATTTAATATTGTACTTCTGAAATGAAATAATGTCATTAAACTATTAGTACCGTAATTACTATAAAGGAATATATTGTAGTTGATTTGACGTGTTTGTGTATATGTAACAGGTCGGTGTAAGAACGCATTGTTGAGGCTTTTGTTGAGGCTTTTGTGCAGCTGAAACGGGTCACGTCTAGACGCATTGTTGAGCTCAGACAGGCTATTGTAGGCTCTGTCTTGTGCGTAATTCTTACACCAAGTATATTAAACCTACAATGTACACTGCATCTCCTACCTAATAGGTTAGTATCACATATAAGAGATATATGCAGCTTCGCAAAAAGATCGAGCCCTTAAGGATGGCACATCATTTGAGGTTGCACATCATTGGCAATGCACATCATTTAAAATAATAAATTTATTAAGAAATATGATTTCTATATTTAGTGATATTGAGGTTGGATTGAAGGAGGAACTATATTATATAACTACCAATAAAGATTACATTTTTTCCAAAAGTAAGCCTACACATCCCATTGCATAGATCTGATGAATACATGTTCATGTATACATGTAGTTAGGAACAATAGGTGTGCAATTTTGAGCACGTTCTTGGTGTAACTTTGTGTGATGATATGTGAACAAACAAAGCTAATAACAGTGCAATAGTAGGACTAAATCTATCATTTCCAACAGGCAATGGGACACTTGCACTGTGGTAAACCTTCACATTTATATGCAAATAAAAGAACGCAATGACAACTGTGTCCAATCATACTGTAATGCTCCATAATAATGTGCACGGGTAAAGACTGAGCTCACAAACTGATTCAAACTCACTTTTAATTAATATAGTAAGTTAAATGTGTGGACACAGATATGGTTGTACAAAAGCTTCAGGGTCAACGAGAATTTGATAAAATTTTAGGAAATGGCGTCCTTCATTTAAGGCGACACGAAATTAAAAACTAACAGGGGTTCGGTACTGCGGGATTCCCCCGCCAGTTATTTCGATATTGTACTTCTGAAATAAAATAATGTCAAAAACTATTAGTAAATACTATAAAGGAATATACTGTATGTGATTTGGTATGTATGACTGTGTATACAATGTACACTGCATCTCATGCCTAATAAGAAGTCAAAATTATTCTAAGTCCAGCCTAAACAGAAAAGATTAACACAGAAAACTTTCTAAGTCCAGCCTAAACATAAAAGTCTAACCGGACACCAACACCGACACCGCCACCGACACCGACACCAACACTTTCCCCCTCTCTCTCCCAATACCTCGCCTACTTCGTATACGGCGAGCTAAAAATGGGTTACTATAAATTACAAAAAAAATCATTATGTGAAATGGTGCAAGCCCCACACTGATGAATGAAACAAACCTGCTTATAAAATTCATATTCATTGACTTATTTAGGTAAGTTTGAACTTTACATTAGAATTTGTTGAGCATAATCCATAAGGTTGCAAACTATTAATCAATATGCAGAAGATAATAAACATCAGTAAATGTCTTATTTATGTCTATTTTTTTTGTTAGTCTAATTTCACACTATGGTATTTTCAGAAAATCCTGAAGGTATTTAGTGGTATCCTAATACCACGAAATTACTGGATAGAACAATACAGTATCAGGACTTCTCTGAACAGTATCGATGGTTGCAAATTACACAATGCTGAATGGACAAAGTTTTCCTGTGTAATAAGTAACACAAATATACATGTTTTTTACTTACTGCAAACAACTGCATTTAGCCCAAAAGACGAAAAGCCTCTCTTCTCTCCCCTCCCCATCCAGTTGAGCTGCCTTGCCACATCATTGGACAGCAGCTTTGTCAATATTCTTTTTGTCGTATCTGCTGTGTCAGAGCCCCCAATAGCGGATAACAATGATACCTGAGAATAAACAGAAAAAGAATATCACTACCTTGTCTAATCAAAAGCCACCAATTAAACTAATTTCTTTTATAGGCATTTAGAAGTCGATGTGTAAAACACAAGGCTCTTCTATGAATACTAACTTTGGAAGTATCATCAATGAAACATCCGTTACACAGCTTCACAGAAGTTGTTATCCATAGAATAGTTTTTGTTACTGTATCACTAATTAATGGGTTATAACAATGAAGCCAATGATTCAAGTGTCAAATCAATATATTCAAGAAATGTGGTCTTCTATGAGTCCTAATAATATCAACTTTGATTATTTTACATAAGACTAGTCCGAATACTTACAATCTGTTTATTAAATAAGTTGTCGGCTTTCAGTCTCTCCTCCAATTGGTCAATGGCAGCCATGTTGACAAGTGGTAGATCGATGTTGGGGGAATCACATCTACTGGCTCTTACAAGCATATGCTCTGCCATGCGATTAAGGAGTCTGGTGTTGTTGTCGACTTTATCATTCAATTCGACTAGCAATTGTATGATATGCCTTTCCGTTGCTGCAATGAAAATAAACTCAAATATATTTCTTGTTGTGATAAAAATAAACTCTCACATACTTAATACAAAGCTGTGTATTATATATACATTATTAGCATATAAAATGAATGGACATTTGATGAATATAATTAAAATAAACAATATAAATAGTTGCATATATCCGAATATAATTTATTAATTATATTAATTCATGTTGGAAGTCAATACAATACAGTTGTGACTGAATCATGTTCCTGTTTGCAACAAAAAATCATCTAGCCATATTTTACAAGCTAAGACAACTTACGTGTACACGGAAGATCACGGGGAACTGGTCTTGGTACAGTAGCAGCCGAGGACGGTGTTGATGATCTGCGTGTAGTGGTCTCAGTAGTTGGTGTGGTGAATCGTGGTGGATTAGCGAATCGTGGTGGTGTCCGGATGTAGGATGAAGTTGGCCTGGTAGTAGCTGAATCTGGCATTGATGATCTGATCATGGTTGATGCAGTAGTTGGCAATGTTCTTGATCTATCTAATGGTGGTGGAGTGTGATGCTGTGTGGTGAATGGTGGTGGACTTGATCTTGGTGGTGAATGGTGGTGAGCTGGTCTGTTGTGAGCAGCTGTCGATGTTACATCCACCATTGGCGAACGCCGGGTAGGAGTCGATGTCCGTGATACGCGTGGCGAAGGCAGGATTCGTCTCTTTGAGTTTGTTAGTTTGGACGGCATCGGTGGAGGAGATGGCAGATATCGACGTTGGAGAAGTCTCTTTGGTGGATTCGGTGATGTCGCTAAATTTTCATCAATCGATGAATCTTCTTCGCTATCCGAGTGAGCATCATACTTCTTGGTCTTTCTAAAAAGCAGATAATTTAAATACATGAGTAAATCTACCAGGATTTGCAAATGAATATCAAAACTTGCAAATGAAAAATCTAGCTCCATTAATTTCACTATAAGGGGGCATAACTCGGGAAAAACAAAGCAAAATAAAAATCAATAGAAGAGCCAACAGAAAACTGGTATCAAATGAGAGGGAATTAGGTTTATAGTTGCATTCAGAACTGGTCTTAAAATGTATGCCCATACTTTTTACCAGATTTAATATTTGCTATCACTCAAAGGGCAGATGTCAAAAGTTTGAAGTATACTTGATTTAACATAGAATATGTGCTTACTTTCTCTGGCGCTTTCGTGAGTCAGACTGATGCTCTGATGTTGGAAGTTTCTCCATAGCCTTGCTGAAGTATTCTGTAAAAGTTTGTAAAATTATGCACTGGTTAATAGTTTTATAAGCAATACACAAGCTTGGCAAGAAACGAGTACAATTACATGTGAATAGTACATTGTACTATCAGCAATACTTTTAAAATAAATATACAATGTGTACCACATAGACCATGTCAATAATAATCTGATACACTTGACTTAAATATTTTCTGTTATATATTTGTAAATATTACAATAATATAAGCTAGAGCCTAAGGGCAATACATATTTTGTGAATGGAGATAAATAAGGATCAAAATACATTTGAAATTATTTCAAGCACATTTTCTGAAGATGCATGGTCTCAACTTTGGAATTCATCACAAAGACAGGAAAAAAAATGTCTGATAGTATTATATGAAAGATGAAAACAAAACTTACTAGTTTGGTATAGAACTTTAATATTGCCGTGTTCCGCCCAAGATTCACTGGGTGATTCCTGTATACGGACAGCTCTGGTAATCCAGTCCTCCTTTTTGAATGGTGGCCAAAAACATGTTACGGATGCCCCTCCATCAGGTTGAACATGTGCTCTGGTCCAGGATTTAGGAACAATGACCACCTTGCTCTCATCGAGGAATTCTACAATCAGAAACATCCTGTCTAAGTATTGAATGTAGATAGCGAGATATTCCGAGGTAGAAAGTACTTCTAGGTAGATCAGCAATGTTTCAAGATGGATATTGGCCCTACAGGCACATCACATTTAGATCTATATCTCTATAAAAATGAAGCGGGCGTTCTCTTTCGTCGACTGTATGACAAAAGAGATGATTACAATTTCGACATCGTAAACTATCCCTTTCTGGACAGTAATATTCCAGTGGGGCCTCCATTTGGCGTATACGTATAACGCCTAGTAGCATTTGCTAGATCTTCTGTTAAATGTGACTATTTTAATCAATGCCACAAAACATTGTTGTAGAAACTCATAAAACAGGGCTACACCACCAAGCGCCTCCACTCATAGTTTCTCAAATTTGGCGATACATATCGCATGCTGATAGCAAACTACGAGCGTAGCGTGCAAGATCTAAGGCGTTACGTTTCGTAACTTGTGTCTAATTCCGCTTAACCCGAGGCTAAGGGCCGTATGAACCCATGTACTTCAAGATCCTCAAGGTACTCATATGAACAGTCACAATCAAAGCGTGACTGCGATACATCATTCTTTAGATGACGACTTTACAACGAATATTATGGATTAAGAATACTGATCAGCGATACGGATTTGAAATTTTTGGAACATCATGATGTCTTGCCGGCATCATTGAAAACTGTTGACCGCTTCTCTCTTGCAGGAAACACGCCTATGTTTATGTATACTATGATTGTCTTTTTGAACTTGGTGCTAATACTGTTATATGGAATATGGAATAGGTCTTTGGATTATGGATGCGGATATTCTCTAATGGACGACGGCTGAATTATGAATGACGCACCAAACGTTCGTAATTTTAATCTGTGTAAGCCTGGATTCTGCTGGTGGACAAGTTGTCCCCGAGGCCGGGCCCCTGCACACCCAACACTCACAATGGATACAACAGAAAGAAAATATAGTAAGACAGACCCGAGGAACCTAAGGGCAGGTTTCTTGGCCGAGTCTCTAATAGTTCGAAATGTACTAAGACCTTTTTCAATTCAAATGACAGATATATTTCTGACCGCAAAGCAAGGACACGACATCAAACCTTGTAACATTGCGCTTGATGATTGTTTAGCACCGAATTCTACATGTAATAATTTCAATATGTGGACACCGTGGATGTCTCACGTGTCCACTCTTTAATAATTCAGCGTCATTTAGTTCCGCGTTAACTGGTAACTCATATTCTGTAAACTCGTATGTTGATCTTAGTTGTTCTACTACAAACTGTATTTATTTAGTTTTCTGTAAGAAGTGTGGTCAACAGTATGATGGCAAGACCACCCAAAGACTCCATCTTAGAGTGAATGGTCACAGAAAATGTGTTAGGAAAAAGCAATTGCTTATAGGTAGGCATTTTTCTGGACCCGACCATGGCTGGGACAACTTTAGTATTCAGATCATAGACGTCGTCTATCCATCTACCAAGGATTCCCTCTTTGGATATGAGAGAAACATCCGAGGCGGGAACTATTCTGGATGCTAGAACTTGGGTCAGTGTTTCCGTATGGTTTAAGTGATAATGTCAGTGGGTTCGGCGATGTTACAAGCCACCGTTCAAATATATCCAATATTACCCAGCTATTTAAACCTCATCAACGGAGACATCGCAGCCATGGTTGGAGAAAGTTTAATAGTGCGATGATTCACGATCATATCACTTTAAATTGCTTAGTGGGTTTAACTAACACAGCCAATAGTACACATAGCTTATGTACAGTTCTGTATGCGTTACCTTTGAGAGCTTTGAATCATATAGCCAGAGATCTACAACAATCTGCGTCCTGAGGAAATATAATACGACCCAAAATCTCTAAAGTATGTCAAGATATAGCGTATTTTCGGTTGTATCGTCCAGTGAACATAATCGAAACATCTCAAGATCGGGTTTTCTTGAAACTCAACTACTTAGATAAAGGACTGGACATTATTAATTTACCTCGAATCCTGAATGATCCAGAGGTACGCAATACTGTACCAAACTATTTTAAGTTCACAGAACCTCCTTGCATTTCATATAAGTATACTAAATCTATAGCCACCAAAATATTCAATTACTCTAATGCTATCAAGGTGTTTGACTTGAACTTATACACGTCGGTGGGCTATAGTTGTGATTGTGAATCGTCGAAATTTATCTATACACCATGCAAACATGTTGTGACTGGTGACCTTGATGTGGTGAGTGATAAGGACCCAAGATTACACCTGATGAAGGGACCCAAATATAGGGAGCCGAGAAATATAAATCTGAAGGCCGACCAGAAGATAGTCCTGTCTGCTTTGGAACAGTACGTTATTGATTGGTCTAAGCGAGAAAAAGTTGAAGCTACAGTACTCGATGATTGGCTGGATCTCACCAAGTGCAAGGTCGTTGAAACAATCCGCCATATTGACAGAAGTACCCTTCCCCAAGCAAAACAAGTACTGAGAAGCCCCAATTCGCAATAAGTTCTAGCAAATCTCCAGAGTAAATTCGTCATAGCCCCAGCAGACAAAGCTCCAAATAATATAATATTCATATGTAAATATCACTATTACCAGGTACTGGTTGAAGAATTGAGTGTAAACATATTGTCATCAAATACGTCTATTTCTCTCAAACGGCACTTACTCTGGAAGATTTATTTAACAACCACAAAACGTTTCTCAAGGAAAGAGGTATTTGTCTTCCAACCAAACATAACGATATACCAAAAGTATACTGGACTCCCAAAATGCATAAATCACCATACAAAGCTAGATTCATAGCTGGTTCTAGAAGCTGCACCACCAAGCTTCATTCAACCCTGTTGACAAGGACTCTTCATGAGGTAAAAGCATTTTGGGAAAGGTATTGCGCCACTATTTCTAAAAACTCTGGCGTTGAATGTATGTGGATATTGAAAAACTCAAAATTTCTTACGGAAGAACTTGATACTTAAGGTCACATACCGTATAGACATGTATCCACATGGGATTTCTCGACTCTCTATACCACAATCCCTCATCAGGACCTTATTGTCCGTCTAAGTTCATTAATAGTATCTGTGTTCAAGAAAACTGGTCGTAGATATATTAATGTCGGAAGCCATAACGCATTCTTTAGCTCTGCTGCATACAAGAGATATCATTCATTGGATGTTTCTTTGTTTATAGAGTTGCTTGAATTTCTCATTAAAAATATCTATGTGAAATTTGGCAACACAATATATCAACACCATATAGGTATTACTAATTGTGCACCCCTATTGGCTGACCTATATCTGTTCTCTTATCAATATGACTATTTGCAGGCGCTTTCAAAAACCGATCCATTCAAAGCCCGTTCCTTCTCATTCACCAAACGCTATATAGACGATCTTCTCGCTGTGGATAATCGCTATATAAATGACGCAGTGAAGAATATATATCCACCTTCACTGGATTTGAAGGAAACTACAGATAACCCTACATGCACATCGTATCTAGACCTATATCTCTATAAAAATGAAGCGGGCCTTCTCTCTCGTCGACTGCATGACAAAAGAGATGATTACAATTTCGACATCGTAAACTATCCCTTTCTGGACAGTAATATTCCAGTGTGACCTGCATATGACGTATACATATCACTGCCACTAGCATTTACTAGATCCTGTGTTAAATGTGACGATTTTAATCAACGTCACAAAACATTGTTGCAGAAACTTATAAAACAGGGCTACACCACCAAGCGCCTCCACTCAATGTTTCTCAAATTTGGCGATACATATCGCATGCTGATAGCAAAATACGAGCGTGCAAGATCTATGGCGTTACGTTTCGTAAATTGTGTCCAATTCCGCTTAACCCGGGGCTAGGGGCCGTATGAACCCATGTATTTCAAGATCCTCATGGTACTCACAATCAAAGCGTGACTGAGATACACCATTCTTTAGATGACGACTCTACAACGAATATTATGGATTAAGAATACTGATCAGCGATACGGATTTGATATTTTTGGAACATCATGATGCCTTGCCGGCATCATTGAAAACTGTTGACCGCTTCTCCCTTGCAGGAAACAAGCCTATGTTTATGTATACTATGATTGTCTTTTTGAATTTGATGCTAATACTGTTATATGCAATATGGAATAGGTCTTTGGATTATGGACGCGGATATTCTCTAATGGACGACGGCTGAATTATGAATGACGGACCAGACGCTTGTAATAATGGTCGCAGACAGCGTGGGGAGGAAATGACAGCAGTTAACAAATTATATTTGCCGAGATCTGTTGGTTCAGGTTTAAACCAAATTGAGATCCAATTATAACTATCACAATTATGATGGTACTCGAGTGGATCCTTTCTTCTCCTGGCACTAATATCTCATTCGCGAAAGTAATACTAGGACTAGACGATGTGCTGAAACTTAAGCTGATACCCGCTCCCTGGATTAGTAGTGACGAGGAAGGACAATCGTCTTGCACTCTGAGATCAGACACATATGCTGCAGTCAGACGACAACTATCTCCCGTTATAACACATTTACAGTCCTGTTTACTGTCATCAGCACGCGACTGGAAATACGCCAGATGAACGGTACCACTACTGTCGGTTCTAACATCTCTGCATAAGTTGATGAAGCGAGAAGGCAAAAGTGAGAATGATAAGGTATTACTATTTTCTCAAGACAGACCTTCGTTCGAAGAAATTAAACGAATTCGAGACCAAACAAAAATGGCGAAAAATTGCACACTGAAAATACGGTTCGTAAGTATTCGGGAATCTTCCACGAAACTGTACGATGTAACTAAAATTACCTCGGGTGAACCGGTCTCAGATGAGTATATCCCGTTAACAGACTAAGTCGTCCGAGGTAAATTCAGAGCAGCTGACGGAGTTAAAGTTGTTATGTGACGTTGTTGTTGCTGCCGACAGATTCACATTTGCTACCGCGACCATGGTGTACATTTGAATTTTACCAGATGATTTCCCGACAACCGGGTATTGACATTTCGAATTTACGAAACTTGTAAATTCAGTTTCCGACACACAAATTGGGTATAAATATTTTGGTGAAAAATATTGAATTTTTACTCAAAAAATTGAGGTTTGAACTGAAAAATTGAGTTTTTAAACTCAATCTACGAACCGAAATTCGGTATGCAGAACTGACGTGAATGAATCCCTGCCAATGTATGCATTATTAAGATAAATGTAAATACATTTGAAGGGTGTAGTGAATATATTTCCTGATGCCAAAAACTAAGCTTTCAAAATGAGCTGTTAAACACAATTTTCTGGAAATACCCAGACGAGACTGGATAACACAATTGTCACTACGTCCTAATTCTCCCCAAAATAGCTTTCAGAAAATATATAGCTCGTTTTGTGAGTTTATTTGTTACAGTGTATTTGAGCAATCGCTTGGGATCCTGAAATCTTTAATGACACTGTAACTATATTCAACTCAATAGGGGCCTACTGTAAACATAGGGTTAGCTATATCAATAGAAAGCAGTTTTTACAAAGAAATTGCTCATGCGATATTAACGTACTACTAAATGACTGGGTCAGTAAGAAATTCTGAATGTATTAATACATCAGAACAACAAAGTGCTCTCTTAAATTTCCGTCTTTCAAATAATCCTTTTCAAATTCTGAGTACGAAACGCAGTATCACCCGTCATGACTTCCTTGTCCGATTATATCTAGGTAAAGGTATGTGGCTCAAGAGTGGGGTACTACAACTCAAAGTGCAGTTTCCAGCTCGTATGTTCAGTAGACTTCATGTACAATTGGTATTAATCATCCATTGAAACGACAGTCAACAGAATTAGCAACGCCACTAAATTGACATATGGCATTTGAGAGCAACGGCGTCTTTTCAATGAAGCAAGGTGTTTGTTTTTTTCAAATCAGCGAAAATAAAAATGAACGGAGAGTGCAAGTTTGATAAGTTTGCTGGTTCATCAGTTGTTGAAAATGCAAGTCAGCAACCCAACGAAGCCTCTTAGAATGAATACTTGATTCAGAACCTTCACAGTACCTGCATGTATGTGTATGTTTACACTATGGAAATCCTAGCTTACTTAGTCAGCTACGTACACGAATATCATTGAAGCGAGACATGTGCGAAATCAAGCATATTCCAGAAAATGTTTCATGATCACAAGATTGAACGGATATTTAAATGTATAGAATGCAGAGGGAACTTATTTATCCTCAAGCGCAACATTCTTCTCTGTAGACATCATTGTCAACGATCGCGGGAAATACTCTGAAATTGTTTAGAGCACGGGCTTGACCTAAGAGGACAATCTTTCCCATTCAGAGTTGTTAAGTCATAAAACGAAACTTTCGAACGAAGTAGCGAAGTAGTAAAAACCCGCTCTATCAACACTCCCAAGAAAGAGTTGGATGAGAACTGGAACATTAACACGAATAAATTCTGGTATAAGGAAGGCTGGTGAGCCATGTACTTCGGATCGGAACGGAAGTTTTAAGACCATTACAGAAGATAATAACTCGACGACTTGGTGCTCATAGCAGAGATATCCGGGTATCC